>JAULBX010012985.1:0-100707 GCA_032358255.1 Heterotrichella gracilis | reverse complement strand
GGTGGGGATTGTCAAAACTAGGTGAAGCAGATGCCCACTGCGGGCTGGGGGTATCAAGGTGCGGCTGTGCCCACTGCAGGCTGTCGGTATCAGGCGAGGGTGGTGCCCCCTGTGGGCTACGTGTTAGGCGGCGGCCTGTGGTATAGAGAGCATGTGTGCGGATGATGGCGATAACTTGTAAACGTTTTAAAAGTGATAGGGCTGTGGATGTGGGGAGACCCAAGGAAATGAGACTATCTAGGGAAATGAGACTATCTGCCTCATAAACATTTGGCACAATGATTGCACCATGGCCAAATAATTGACGAGGAACATCACAAAATAACAGGAGCTAGAGGCCTAGGCTATAGATGACAGTGGTGAAGGCTTTTGGCCATGCCGCACCCCTGGGGGGCCATATGCATATGCCATGCCGCATTGCGTGCATAGACGGTGATGCACTGCAAGCCTGCCATGGGCATCTACTGCTCATTGCAATAATTAGAATCCTAGAGGGGCCATGCAGCACAATGCATAGAGCAATGATTGTGCCATGCCATGGGCATCCAGTGGCATCTACTGCTCCTTATAATTGTATTATGAATTATACTATTCAGTGGACACCGATGAGATTGCATTAATTGTTATGTTGTTGTACAACAGCACTCAGCTGCAACTCTGCCACACAGCGGCTGCACGGCTGCGCGCAATAAGAATTCATGCACGTGCCACTGTAATGTGCCAATCATAAAGTACGAACATTGATATGGAATTGACAATATTTATCAGTAACCTGCCAGAATATACACATTGTTCAGCTTGCTGCATCCATGGCCTATGGCAGTGCCAATAAATTGATGCCAATGCAAAATGAAGTATAGTACGGCTGCAATTGTCAACAAGTTGCAACCCCCACATTCACCACACCCTTTCACGCATCACCACACCTGCACCTCCCCGTCACGTGAAATCGTCCCCGTCGTCCCCCCCCAGCTGTACCGCCCCCGTTGCCCCACCCAGGGCCACCGCCATGTCACCCACATCCCCCGTGGGCAGCTTGCGCGCCAGCCTGGCAACTTGGTTATCCAGGCTGAAGAAGAGCGCTGACCTGGTTTCCACGCACTGCTTGACCAGCTGCGGGTCGCCTGTCTTGTATGCGTCGAACAGCGCCTCTGCAGCAAAGGCTTCGTCGGAGCTGAGGAAGGCATCCACTGACAGGGCATCCTGAGGAGGGTTCATGATCTTGGTTAGCATTGCTGAGGAAGATTGATGGGCATGACTAGCATTTAGTCCCATGCAGTGCTTCATGACATGCATGGAGTGATGGGAAATGTGCAACAGTACTATTGATTGACTGTTAAGAACAGATGCAATGACTGGCATGACTATTGAGGTGACGAATGCGTCCACTGAGAGCGCGTCCTGAGGAAAGTGATAGGGGTTACATTAGCATCGAGGCAGATGCGATAAGCTGCTGAAAAATGGGCATGGCAATCCCCAGGCTGCCACAAGGATAAACAGCATGCAATTGATTCCACAATAGGTGACGTGGACACTTGCAAACCATGCCAAATTTCCTAGATTACAATGAAACCTCGGCAGCTAGCATGACAATGAGTGCAACTAGAGAAGCTAACGGCTGTTGGTGAGACACATGCGGCATTGAGATGCAATGTGCATGACTGCCCAGGCCTTCACCATTGTGTCATACCAGTGCATCGTTTGCTGCAGCATGATCCACAACACATGCACAGCATGGTGCCCAAGAAAGATGCTGTGCTGTCATTTCTTACCAGTGCACTAGCTGTATGGGCACCACTGCGGCATGCCACACGTCCCCCACGCTCTGCATGTAGACCATGCTCTACCAGTGCAGCAGCTGCATTGGTAACATGCGGTGCCATACCTGGAACGTCGCCCACGCCTGTTTGGCATCCTTGGCATACAGCCATGTCACCACAGCTCCCAGGTAGGCTTTGCACTGGCTGGATTTTGCCTTAACGTTCTCACACGCAGCGGCAAACTTCAGGAGCAGAGACACAGCCTCTGCATGCCGCTCCGCTTTCAGCTGGCAGCCAATAGCCTGCCTGAAAATGTCCCCAGCCAGGCCCTCCTTGCCGTCGGCTTCCAGTGCCGCGATGGCCTCCAAGTACAGGTCGTTTGCCAGCTGGGTAGAAATGCAGAGAGTGCTGAGTGCGCTGGTGATGAAATGTATTACATGAAACAAGAAGCTGTGGAGTAGTGTGCATGGGTGACCTTGCAGCACTGTGGTGGTGAAGTGACAGAAGGAAAGGCAAGGTTGATACAGACATGCACGCTGAGGAATACTACATGTTACCCCTATCTACCACCAGAAATGGTACAAGCAGTGTCAGGACAGGGCTAGGTGGCGCAGGCTTGTGCAGGGCTGACTGCTGATCTGTTTTTTCTTGCGGGAATGGCAAGAAATATTAGTACCAATAATCTATTACCTTGGGGTCTGTGTCCTCCATCATTTTCGCTGCTTTGGCAAGGCAGTCCGCTGCGGTGGAGTTCCTCCCAGCTATGTTATAGTAGTCTGCAGCTTTCCTGCAACGCACGTCAAGCATGTCAGCTTGTATGCCAACAAACTGTGTTTGCAAATGTTCAGCCATGGCATTCTACGCGGACTCTATAACGAGGGAAAATCTGAGCAAATACCCAAATGCCAGCAGTTGGGAACCTTGTCAAGGCAAAGCGGTATGCATGTCAGCACACATGCCACCAAGTGGGTGCGTAGCTGTAGCTGGGGAGCTTACTTGTAGAAGTCCAGCACTTGGTCCACTTTGCCCAGCTGCTTGGCGCACTCGCCAGCTTTCTCCATGTGCTTGGCGGCATTCCACGGGGAGCGGATCATGTCCTGGCCTTCGGCTGCTTTCTCAAAGGCAAGCTGCGCTTTTTCTAGCTTGTTGAGCCTCTGCAGTGGTTGTCGCAAGCGTCAGACAACAGGCCTGTCAAAGCCTGAGAGTGCACAACTGTATCCTCCTTGAAAGTACAATGAACCCTGTGGCATTGAACAGGCCTGTCTCTGTGGACAAGGGGTTGTGTCCATGTCCGTAGAAACAGGCCTGTGCACCCTCTACAGCCACCCACGCTGCACGCTTGCATAACCCATGTCGAGCACCCTCTGTGGACAAAGGGATAGCACATTCTGGGTGGGGCACAATACCTTGTAGGTGACAGCAGCTGCTTCATAAAGGGGAGTGGCTTGGTCCCAGTCAGGCTTGAACCTCAGGGAAAGCATGGAGGGCGAACATAGCTTGGCTGCTTGCTTCAGGAACTTGTCTGCTTCTGCCTCAGAGGTCCCCATGGTTGCAGCGAGGGATGCTCTAAGCTGTAGCTTCTGTCAACACTGCTATCTGTACCAGTTGGAAGTTAAGATTGAGCCTTGGAAGCTGTTCCTGTGTAACAGACGCTCTGTGACTCTTCAGCTAAGAGTAATCAACCTCCCAACACGGACTGAGATGCCAATCGACAGATACTAGAACCAAGGGCTGTTATGGTGGCACACGAACAGGTCAAGGATAGGCAGGAACGTTCACATCAGCTGGACAATGTAACAAGAAAGTAGGGATCAGCCTGCTGCTTCAACAACTTTTTATCTTTGATGTATTCAGCCTTCCACAGTGCCCACTTGCATGCATGCGCAATGCCCATCAGCTTATAACCCAGGTTCTGTAGCAACAAGCAGCTAAACTCATGGGCCTTTAGTATCTATATGCTGCATTCACCGTGCTGGAGCTTGAAGGAAAGTGTTTGAGTGAAAACTGTGACGTGGGCACTGAATCCATATTGTGCATGGGTGTGGAACCCGGTGATTGCTGCTATGTAATAAAACACAGTGACTACTGTAGCTAAACTTCTTCCTGGAACACAGCACGAATGCAACCTTTTTGTTAGTAGGCTACGTGTAGGTGGGCAAGCGGTGTACGTGCGTACAGTGTGAATGCATTCTACTGTTCTGTACTGATGTGCTGCCCTGGGTGGTGAAGCAACTAGCTAATATGGAAATCGATCAGCCAGAGGAGTTCAGCTTCGACCTGGAGGTAAGCCACAGGCTGCATCGTCCTGCATGCATGGTGGGTGCACTGATGATGCATGTCAGGATTTATCAAGACTCCCTGCCTTGGCTCTCCTGTAGGCGTATGCTTCAAACTACACCTCGCATGCAAAGATAGATCGGCTGATTTTTATCGCTGATAGGTCAGGCCACACCCCTCTGGAGCTGGAAGCTCTGAAACTGGCTGCAGATGAGCTCAAAAAGGTATGGTGCCACCAGTGCTTTGTCAATGCCCAAGCAATACTCCTTCTCTCTCTGCCCGGCTGGTGCTTGAATAACTAGGTGGACCAGTTTATATCACTTCTATGTCACAGACCTGATGCAAAATACAGTGCACAGTGGGTCACCTAGCATCCTTCCCAAAACAGAGCTGGGTGGCAACAAGCTGTGCCTGGGGCACTGCTTGCCTGGCTGCACTGCAAAACCCTTGTTCCTTGCCACCTTTTGAAAAACCTCGACTCCCTTGCTCACAGACTGAGAACACCAGCCGGTACCTCGACGTGATGAAGCGCATAGGGGGCAGGCTGGGGCCAAAGTACATAGCAGACAGGTACCCACAAGTGCTGTACCTGCATACAGTGGCCACTGCCTAGATAACCATCCTTGTTTTGTCCAACCAACCCAGTTGGTCCAGCCCTGCAACCTATGTGTTCCAACCAAGTTTGTCCCACCAACGTCTGTTTACTTGATCCTGTCCAACCAACCTGGCACTCAGGAATTGCAGGGAGTGGATGGATATACATAACGTGTGCCCAGTCACCTGGGACAGGCAAATAACTGCAACTGTGACATTGCAACCCGTTTTTTGCAGGGACTGGGTGGATATTATTGACAACAGGGCGGCCCAGAAGCAGGACAAGCTCGAGACGGAGCTGAACCACTTCAAGACTAACCTGATCAAGGAGAGCATACGCCAGGGGCACAACGAGCTGGGGGATTTCTTTTATGAGAGGGGGGACCTGCAGGTGGGTGGTGGTGGTAGTGGTGGTGGTGCATGGGACACTGCGAGCCGGGGGTGGTATTCTACGAGAGTGGAGACCTGCTGGATGGGTGGCTGTGGCAGTCAAGGTGGTGGTGGCGGTGGTGGATATGCAGGTGGTGGTGGTGGGTGCCGCTGTCTTTGCTGCACCACGTGGTGGCGATGATGGTTGCCATGTCTGCATTCCAGTGGTTAGCTGCATGGCGGTTGGGCCACAGTGGGCTGGGGTTCGGAATTTAGCCAAATCCCCATCACCGCAACTGGCGCTGTCCCAACCTGACCTGCCTCCACCCCCCATTTCACCCCGCGTTCAAGAGCTACACGCACGTACACACCTCCACCTCCACCACTGCGCTGGGTTGCTACCCATGTGACCCAACTTCCATGAATGCCACCACCCCCCACACTTCCCATAGCTCCCCCCACACCCCACTCACAGGGCGCGTTGAAGAGCTACGTGCGCACGCGCGACTACTGCACCACCTCGCCACATCATCACCACGTGCCTGCACAAATTCAAACATGGCCTTCCGGCAATTACATCCACGTGCACACCACCACCACTGCTGGATTGATCCCCACATTTCCCAACGCACACCATCCTCCCACCCACCTCCACCCGCAGGGCGCGTTCAAGAGCTACGTGCGCACGCGCGACTACTGCACCACCTCGCGCCACATCATCACCATGTGCCTGCACATAGTCAAGGTGGCGCTGGAGATGGGCAACTACACGCACGTGCACAACTATGTTCAGAAGGCGGAGCAGACGCCGGAGGTGGTGGTGAGTGGGGATGCGGGAGTGGGGGTTGGATGGTTGTGGGTGGGGGGCGGCCAATGGCATGCATGTGCACAACTACGTGCAGAATGGGGAGCAGACGCTGGAGGTGGTGGTGAGTTGGGCGGGGTTGGGGGTAGGGGTCATGAGTCATGACCGAACTGCATTTACAGGCACACAATGCAAATCAGGAATTGGAGGTGGTGGTGCTTGGGATGGTGGGGGGGTTATCGACGGTTGCATTCATGTGCATTTGAGGTGGAATGGATGTCTGCAGTGGTAGGGGTTGGGGGTTGGGCAACTACACGCATGTGCACAACTACGTGCAGAAGGCGGAGCAGACTCCGGAGGTGGTGGAGAGTGGGGATGCGGGATTGGGGGATGCCACATGGCAGTCGTTGCATTGTCAATTGGGTGACAATTGCAATCAAACTCCCGATCACCGCTCCGCTCCACCCACCCCATGATCGCTGGTAGGATCATCACATGGAATGACACGTCATAAAACTCCCCGGCAGAATCAGCACATGACGCTTCATTAAACGTCAATTTCTTTCAGTAATTAAACCACTTTATTGCACTCCCCGCAGGACCCAGTGATTGCCGGCAAGATCAAGGTGGCTGCGGCCCTGCTTTTCTTTACCCCCTCTATATTTTTTACCCCCTCTACATTTTGTACCCCCTCTGCAGGACCCAGTGATTGCCGGCAAGATCAAGGTGGCGGCTGGACTGCTGGCCCTGGAGACCAAGAAGTACCGCACAGCAGCGCGCAGGTTCACGGAGGTCAGCCCTGAGCTTGGGTCGCAGTGGTGTGAGGTCATCGCGCCGCAGGTGAGGGTGGCTGCTAGGGTTTTGGGTAGGGTTTTGGGTTCGGTTCACGGAGGTCAGCCCTGAGCTGGGGTCGCAGTGGTGCGAGGTCCTCGCGCCGCAGGTGAGGGTTGCTGCTGGGGATTTATTAGGGTTTTAATTAGGGTTTTGGATTAGGTTCATGGGGTTCAGCCCTGAGCTGGGGTTGCGGTGGTGCGAGGTCAATGCGCCGCAGGTGAGGGGTATTGGCAGGGTTTGTTTGGTACCTTTCCTTCCCCAAAAGCGCACCGATCCACCCACCATTTCCCCTGCAAAAAGGCATTTTACATGGGTCGTTGACCCACTCACCTATTTACCCACTCACAGGACCTGGCCCTGTAGGCAGCCTGTACGCCCTTGCCTCCTTTGACCGCCAGGAGCTAAAATCCCACATGCCGTCCCGTTTCTTTCCACTTATAACCCCTCCGCCCCAGACTGCGCTTTGCGCCACGCCACCTCTCCACACACCCCTTGCCCTCCCCCTCCCCAAGGGTAGAAAACTGAATAACAAGGCCCTACTAGTTTTTGTCTTATTACATTCCCCTTTCCCCCCAGGACCTGGCTTTGTATGGCGGCCTGTGCGCGCTTGCCTCCTTTGACCGCCAGGAGCTCAAGTCCAAGGTGGTGGACAACGTGGGGTTCAGGGAGATGCTGGAGCTGGTGCCAGAGGTGGGTGGGATGCTGGGGGATGGTGGTGGGGATGGGAGGTGAGTGGTGGCAAGGGAGGCAGATGGCTGCCGTTGGAGGTTGGATGGGAGCTCAAGTGCGAGGTGGTGGACAAGGTGGGGTTCACAGAGGTGCTGGAGCTGGTGCCGGAGGTGCGTAGAAGTTGAGGAGATGCTGCTATGGCGGTGGAGGCGGCGCAGGGCAGGGAGATGACTCAGGACATTGGTGTACATGCTACACCTGATGATTCGAGCTCACCTCTGAATTCCACGTCTCCCGTCACACACGTGCACTCATCTATCGCCACAAGGAATCCCACCCCAAACGCAACCCAAACCCTCACCTTGTGCAACCCCAAACCACCTTAGGAAATGCTGCACTGCGCTTCAAACCTGCCCTCTACCCTAAAAAATATCCATTATTTTTCAAGGTTAATCTAAACTTCCCTCCCACCCACCCCCAGGTGCGCGAGCTCATCTCTGACTTCCACGCCTCCCGCTACACCCGCGCCCTCAACACCCTGGCCCGCCTGCAGCGCCAGCTGGCACTCGACATCCACCTGCACCCCCACGTGGCGCACCTGTACGCAGCAATCCGCTCGCGCGCCCTCATCCAGTACACAGTGCCCTTCACGTCGGTCAACCTGCACACCATGGCGGCGGCGTTCAACACGGACGTCAGGTGGGTGGGGGTGGTGCTGGTGGGTGTCGGTAGGGGGAACTGCCTGGAGATGGCGTTGATGGTGGTGACGGGGAGGGGAGGGGAGGGGAGGGGAGGGGGGATTGCCTTGGTGAAGGTGGTGGCGGGGAGGTGAGGGTGGGTACTGCTCCCGCACCCTCATCCAGTACTCCGTTCCCTTTACCTCGGTCAACCTGCACACCATGGCGGCGGCGTTCAACACGGACGTCAGGTGGGTGGCGGTGCTGGTGGTGGTGGTGGTGGTTTGGGGGGGGGGGGGGAGGGGAGTAGGAGAGGAGGGGAGGGGAGGGGAAGTGGGGTTGCCTTGGTGGTGGCGGTGAAGGTGGTGGCGGGGAGGCGAGGTGGGTACCGCACCCGCGCCCTCGTCCTGTGCACCCTGCCCTTCACGTGCTTCGACCTGGACACCATTGGGCTGCCATTCTGCAGCGGCATGGCAAAGGGCTACCCCCACTCTGTCACCACCCACCCACCACCGCCTTCCCCTCCCTTGGGCAGCGGCATAGACCTCATCATGAGCGTACAGGTCAAGGCCCGCATCGACCACTTCAACACCCCATCACCCACGACCCCACTCTGCTTGCATTATGCAGCGAAAGTAAACGAACTAGAATCTCTTGTGCCACCCCACCCACCACTGCCTCATCCCCCAAACCCACAATCGCCGCTACCCCCCTGCTGCAGTGGCATAGAGCGTGAGCTTGCGGACCTCATCATGAGCGGGCAGGTCAAGGCACGCATCGACTCCCACGCCAAGGTGCTGTATGCGCGCACCGCCAACCAGAGGAACACGACCTTCCATGGGGCCATGCAGCACGGTGAGCGCGCAAACCCTAGCGCAAACCCTACGCCCTGCTACAAAATGATGAAGGGGCACATCAGTTGGGCAAGGCCCTGTCCTATTAATGACAACTTCTTGTGCACCACCTGCGCCCTGATGATGCTGGGCAGAGTCCTGATGCTGGGCAGAGTCCTTCCACCCTATTCAACCATCGCCACTAACCCCCTGCAGGCAAGAAGTGCCCGCGGACCACCTGCGCGCTGCTGCCGCATGCCAGTATCATGCACCACAGCACACCGCAAAACCCTATCTCCTCCCTCTCCCTGTGCCGCTGTAACCCACCAACCCCGCCTCCACCCACCCCTTGCGCTGCCCCGCCCTGCACCCGCACAAAACCCTATTCCCCTACCCAGTATCCCCAACACCCTCCTACCCCCCTGCAGGCGAGGACTGCCTGCGCACCACCCGCGCGCTGCTGCTGCGCGCGAGCATCATGCAGCACGACTTTGTGCAGCGTGGGCAGCCCATGCAGGGGGGGGGCAGGCACCAGCGCGCGGCAATGGGCATGGCGGAGAGGTCCCTGTGAATGCATCACCAGCAATGGCATGAATCATGTGGTGGCATGAACCATCTGGGCAGCCCATGCAAGGGGGGGGCAGGCACCAGCGCGCGGCAACGGGCATGGCGGAGAGGTCCCTGTGAGTCACCAGAGGCCACGCACGTTCATCATGTGTGGTGGCATAAGCCACCGCCAGGGGGCAGCAACTATGGCACATGAGTAGTCACCCGCAGGCAGCATGCAGAGGCTGCAGTGACATTGTGAACGGTCAGCAATCACGCTGAGAATTTAGTGAGTGCACCCTCACCAGCGCGCATGCAGTCATGGCGCAATATTATTAACCCTAAACCCTAATCACAGCGTCAACCCCAAGAGGTCACGTAGCATCAGGCTGGCGGCGTAGAGCCATGCCACGACTGTGTTGGCTGCCGCAGCTGTGTTTAGGGTTTAATAGCTGACCCAGGTTTAGGGTTCAGGGTTAACCCTTCAGCTTATTCTGCTGCCATCTTGGTAAGCCTCCTAGAGCCAGTAAGGCACCACCTGTGGTACGCATGCAGGCCATGGACTATGTGGCACCGTTGGCCAATGGCCGCACTTTTTAGCACCTTTCCCAGACTTGTCAATAAAGCATCACATGTGACCAGCGCTGGGAACAGGCTCGAGGCGCGCTGGTGTGTTTCTAAACCGCTAGCCGCTGTCGGTGCAAGCCGTGTGTACCAGCTGCTCTAAGATCATCTCTTGCCCCCATGAGTAGCTCAAAAACATTGACATCGGTGGTGGGCCTGTCCAGAATCTGCGTTGCATTCACTGTAGTTGGCAATGTGCATTGAAGCCTTTGCGTGGTGAAACTGAACGACGGTCTTGGGCTAACCAGTTGGTGCAGCTGTGCAGCCCGGCTGTGGCACAGCAGTGGCAGCTGTCATGGCAGAAACGGGGCTACATGGTACTGTGAAGTCTCAACTTTTACCACACTGCCCAATCTATGAGGAGCTGAAATGGGTTGCCCAAAAGAGCATGCTTCTAGGTGGTGGGCCTGATCTGCTGCAGAATCACCAGTGCAACTCTAGTGCAACCCTAGAGGCATCTGCTGTGGCAACCGGCAGCCAGCTAAACATCTGGCAAAACGTCCACAGTCCATCTGCCCATCAAGGTGGGTTAGTCATGTGTGCACACCACATCAGCGGCAGGGTATCAGTGAGGGTTAAGTTACCACTGGTCATGCATGCCAATGGGAACCCTAAGGTTATTGCCTGCCACATGTACCCTGACCTTTGTGGCAACAGGAGGAGGAGCTGGCCCGCAAAGCAGTGGGAACTCTCTGCATGAGGCATCAAGCAAGATATGCCGTGTCTCACTGGGTGACCCTCCCCCACGCGTGGCCCAAGCATGCGATGTGTGTGGGTGCTGCAGATGCATGCATGCAGCGAAGTGGTGCAGCAGGTCGACTGTCACCGGGGCTCCCTGTGTGGTTGGGGAGGGCAGGCGCGCAGCGCGTCGTGGCGCGCTCTTCTCACAAGGTGGAGGTTTCTGAAACGAGAACAACTTGCCCGAAGGAGTGTGGAAGTTAGGCTTTATATGCGTGCGGTGAAGGGGGCGCACATGTATGTGCCCGGTAGCTGGGGGGCGGGTGCCGCGAAGTGCGCCTCAGCCTCTCAAGGCCACACAAAAAAGTGCTGGTGCAAAAGAGGGTGGAACCTAAAGTGCTGAACCCGCACACGAGTCGCAGGTGCCAGTATATATTCGCGCTGACCCCGATCTATACCCACTTCCACTTCTTACTACCCAGTCAACTTGATCAATTCCACTGCCTCCCTTTTGACACCCCCTTTCAACCAAACACTTGATCACCATGATGGCTTCCGGTCTCACCTCGAGGTGCATCCTCGCCACCACGCCCGCGCTGCGGCGCGCGAGCCTGGGCGGCAGCAGCAAGGCGCCCCGCAGGACCCTGGCCAACACCGTGTATGCCTCCAAGGGCCCCATCGAGGAGATGAAGAAGTTCGCTGACGACATCTCCGGCGGCTCCTCCGGCCCCACCTCCCCCCAGGTGGACGAGGACATCATCACATGTAAGTATACCCCCTGCACCCTGCACTGCAGCCTGCACATTTGCCTGATCTGGGAACTCAATTCCTTGAAGTTAGTCATGTCTAGAAGCGGCATGCGCATGCACACATTGCCTGTTGGGGCCTAGTTCGTCGCTGCAAATCACCAGAATGGTTCATTTAGAGCAGTAAAGTCTCCTGTCCTGTCGCTTTGTGTTCCTCGTGCTTGCGCGTCATATGAGGCACACTGTCATGCTCCTGCGAATACCCAACCCTGCCCCAGCCCTGCCTGAAGAACCCACAGTTCCATCCCTGACAATTTCTGTTGATTCCTATGCAGACGCCAAGAAGATGCCCGGTGTGAGCCAGCCCTTCCCCAACCTGTTCGACCCCCTCAACATGCTGGCATACGTGGGCTCAACCAACGAGCCAAAGAAGGAGCTGCGCAGGTGGGTGTTGGCTGACTGCGGTGCCAGAGGGTGCATGCTGGCAGTGCAAAATTTGATGGCACTCTATGTCTGTGAAGTTACTTAGGTAGCCAGAAACATTGTGTGGGGTATGAGATGTTCTGCATCAGTCTTTGCCAGACAAAATGGCATGAGTTGGGCGAGTGCTGCACCCACTTTTGGAGGGGTAGTTTGGCGCCACTGGCAGGGCCAGCATCCTCTGCTCATTTGTACTGGAATGGTGTCTTAAAACCTTGCCACAGCACCACTGGCATGGCAGTATGTTAACAGCCAAGTCCTATTCGCCATGCGCAGCCAATTCCACCTGATTGTAGTGCCCATATGTGGCATCATTGATTTAGTTGGATTTCCATGCCGAACACTGGAAACCTATTGTTGAATCCTGCAGGTGGAGGGAGAGTGAGATCACCCACGGCCGCGTTGCCATGTTGGCTGCCCTGGGCTGGCTGGTGCAGGAGCAGTTTGTGGCTGACTGGCAATCCGCACCCTTCCCACACGTGACAGGTAGGACCCATTACTTGTGGTTCAGTGTCCTCTGAACCTGTATGCATGGAGGAATATGGTTGTTGATTTATGCCTAAGAGCTATGCGCCTGCAGTAGTATCATAAAGGGTAGAAATTGTTGCCCATGCAAATATGCATTGAATATGCATTGTCAGTCATTGTACATAATTAGATCTATTGCTGGGAAATAACATATTGGTATGGCATTGTACTTGCAAATGCCAACCTTGCAGAAAGGGATTGTTGCCACCAATTCTGACCCTAATTTGCCCTTTCCCACCGCAGGCCCCGCCCTCACCCACTTCCAGCAAGTGGAGGCGAAGGGCACCATCTTCTGGCTGCCCATCACCATCGCCATCGGCATCGCCGAATCTTACCGCGTGGCGGTGGGCTGGGCCTTCCCCACCGGCTCCCGCTTCTACACCCTCAGGGACGACTATGAGCCCGGCAATGGAGGGTTCGACCCCCTGGGCCTGCTCCCCCAGGACCCAGCTGGCAGGAAGGACATGCAGACCAAGGAGCTGAACAATGGGCGCTTGGCCATGCTTGCTGTCGCAGCCTTCGCTGTGCAGGAATTGATTGAGAGGAAGCCTGTGCTGCAGCAGCTCACCGACCGCCTGGCGGGTGTGCCAATCGACACTAGCTCGCCCCTGCCCCCAGCTACTGGCTTCTAGATGGGTAGCTTACAGAATAGTGTGGACGTGAACATGCTTCGTTGTAGTATGTAAATGTTTCACAAGTAGGGAGAATATTGCGTGAAGATAATTTGCTGGTGAAGTATTGGTCGAAGATATTGTCTGCCATTGCAGCGCTTTCGATATGCTAGGAAATGGTTTCCCTTCCAATGACATGAGATGTGTACTTGATGAATTTACACCAATGTTGTCAGTGTTAAATGCATGCTGCCTGTTCGCAACAGGATGATGAGTTGACACCCTGTTGAAAAATTTGTACACTTTATTGATTTTTACAATTTAGAAAGAAAAGGACGATATTGGAGTGTGATATAACATTTCTACTTGTCAAACACATTGTGATGTGAACATGAGCACGTATAACAATTGAAAAAGTGGAATGGTGCTGTCTTGTTGAATATATGTTCTCCTGCTGTAACAACATTTCCTTCAATCTATACAAATTTATGCCTCACCATAAAAAATTGACATATGAAGTAATGCATGGTTAACAGTGTCTATGAATATTCACCTATTTACACAGTACGCTGTCTTCAACTTGGCAACCAAATCCAATTACTATTGGCTATAATAGTTGATAATAATTTCTGCTGCCACACCTCGTCGGCTGTAATCGAAATCCAATTAGATAAACAGAACATATGACGCACTAACCTGCATTGCAAACCTCGGATCTTTACAGCGAGTAATATGGCAAAATCAGCGGACAGCTTCAGAATTTACGGATATAGCTGTCCAACTGCTAGGCCAGTTATAAGTACTACTAATAGCTAGCTGTGATAGTAGTGTAGCTTGAAGTTACACTAGTGATACCAATCGCACACACTACGTAGAAAAGGCATATACAATTAACCTATGCTTCACCATCATTGCCCTAATCATATTACTACAATGCATGTCAATTTTATGTACCATCCCTGCTCTTCAACGCTGCTATGCAAGCAGCTGCACCTACAGTGTACAGCCGATCTGGGACTACAGATTTCACAAGTGCCACATTGCTTGCCACGTGTATTACAGTGTATTATTATGCATGCAGCCTAACTTCAGACAAACAGCATCAGCAAGCAGGTTGAAGTGTACACCTTGGGCTAAACACCAACGCTGCCTCCCGAAAGAGCCTGACTCAGAGCCTGACTCAAAAGTGCTGCCAGACTGCCTGACTCCTGCCTGACACCAACGCTGCCTGACTCAGAGCCTGACTCAAGAGCCTGACTCAGAGCCTGACTCAAAAGTGCCTCAGAGGCACTTTTGAGTGAACTGCTGAAACCGCTACTGGCGTGGTGGGTCAGACCAATGATGGCTGAGGTCTGCAGATGTGGAAATCTCCATTTGATTCAACTGCAAGCATGGTAGCCACTATTTTGACCATATTAGTCACTCCTCGAAGGGATCCCCATTAATGAAAAAAAAAATATAATTTACTGTGCTACAGTTCACGCGAACATGAGCAAGGTGGAGGCCTCCATGAGGAACCCAAAGCTTGAAATCTGCTGGCAGGACAAGTAGCTGGCTGAAAAATGCAGTGGAAAATTTCATTGGATGCCGCAATTAATCACCAAGATGCCTGAATCGTTGAACGTGATGGTTCACCAGCCCCCTCCCCTTTTGCCGCCCGTCAGTGCACCGCCGCATGAACTCTCCATCCTCCCCCACGGTGATAACCCTAAACCCTACACTCTAAACAGAAAACTCCCGCATGTCACTCTCGCATTAACAAAGTGTAGCCCTCCAGCGCTGCCCCCCAAAATACTGCTGGCAGGTTGTACATGTGGCCGAAACATTCCATGGAAAATCCCCATTAAATGCAATCAACACGATGCCCATGATTGCAGTGGCTGCCATTCTTTCCCGAGGGTGAAAAAAACACCGCAACTCACCCGCGCATGAGGGAAGTATAGGCCTCCAGCGCCGCCTCCCAGAACTTCAGCCGCTGTGCCCGGGTCAAATAGGTGGCCGAGAAATGCTGCGAATTTGCCGCCAGCCTCTTGGCCACCTCATCATTGGCCTTTAGGTACCGCACGGTGGGCAGAGCATCTATCTCCGACCGAATATACACCGGGTAGTAATGCACGCACTTTTTAAAGGAGCGGTAGAAATACTCGATATACCCCGACTCCTGCTTGAGGATCACCGAGTTTGTCATGGCGATCTTGTACAGCCGATAGGAAGCGGTGAAGCCATCGAGACCGAACAGGTACTTGTACTGCGCGTGCGCGGCAAGGGGCACGTTGGTGATGTAGGAGGGGAGGTTGAATCGCCGCACCAGGCTGCAGTTGAGGTGCTCGGGGAAGAATTGGGACACCAGGGGGAGGACCATGCGGGAGCATTCCACGATTTCGCCGCCGATGTAGTGGGGGGCGTGCTCCGCACAGAATTTGGTCCCCCGCCAGAAGGCTGTCTCTTGCTTCTGCTCCCATGGGTGGTTCATGGGCGCGTCCACCTCGGTCTGCGCCATCTGCGGGTCGTGAGAAAGGAGTTAACAGCATGTGAAATGGAAGTCAAAGCATATGCATGCATTGAGTTGATAACACCTGCGGCACAGCTAGGTTAAGAACCCATGTGCACAAGGAGCTGATTTCAATAACGCAGTGATGTGGGGCCCCAATCCAAACCCCTCACGCTTCACATTATAAAAACCCTACCTTGAAAACCCATGTCATGCAAATGCAGTGATTCTGGGTGCCAAACCCCATCCCCTCGCACACTAAACCCTCCAAAACCCTACCCACCCACCTGGGGCACCGGCAGGTCTCCAGTCCCATTGCGCTTGATGAGGCTCAACAGGGGCGCGGGGCAGCCCGAGTAGGGGTCAATGGGGTCCATTTTCAATACCCATGTCACGCAAATGCAGTGAGTTTGGAAGCCCAAACCCCATCCCCTCACACCCTACATTATAAAAACCCTACCCACCCACCTGGGGCACCAGCAGGTCTCCAGTCCCATTGCGCTTGATGAGGCTGAACAGGGGCGCGGGGCAGCCCGAGTAGGGGTTGAAAGGGTCAGCCAGGTCGTCGCATTTGCCCCAGTCGTGCACATTCAGCAGGAACCTGGTGTCCCTCACTTTAATCTCCCCCGTGCGCAGGGCTGTGGTCAGGGCATCGGTGATGCCGCGCGCATGCACGTTGCACCCCTCACATTGCTCGGGGGTGGACCGCCGGGGGAACCTACGCAAGGGGGATTTAGGGTTTAGGGTTTAGGTTTAGGGTTTTGGAAAGCGCCGGGTTGCAAGATGGTGCACGTTGCACCCCTCGCATTGCTCGGGGTTGGCCCACCGTGGGAACCTGCGCGAGGGGGGTTTAGGGTTTAGTTTTGAGGCTTTAGGGTTTTGGCAAGCACTGGGTAGCAAAGTGGTGCACGTTGCACCCCTCGCACGGCTCGGGTGTGCTCCGTCTGGGGAACCTGCGCTAGGGGGGTTTAGGGTTTAGGGTATTTGAAAGCATTAGCTTGCATAGTATGCTTCGACGTTACAGGTTGAAGGGTAGACAGGTTTTGAGGAATTTTGCCTGGTGGTTTGAATCTAGACAGGACTTTGCATGGAGCAGGGCAAGTCTGAGGTTCAGCCATCACCCTGGGGAAATCCTACACTAACCCTTCACCAGGGTTTTCACATGCCGCCAGAGCCTTTGCCTTAGGAGGATTTAGGGCTTAGAGCTTAGGGTTTGGCCATATTAGGGTTGTGGCCACCCTTCCTCCCCTGCAAACGCACCTTAGCACTCCCCCCTTGATCTCTACCAGCACCTGGATGTCACCCTCGGGAAAGCGCTTTGCTAATTGGTCCACGTCAGCAGCCGTGAATCCCCCCCGGGCCCTGTAGGAACCAACGTCGGATTCAAAATGCGACGCACACTTTTGTAGCCAGCAGCCCCAGGTTGGATATGAATTCCACCAGAAATGTCTAGATTATAGTATCAACCCCCTGCTTCCACTTAGCAACGTGAACATAGTAAGTAAGTGTTTGCTTTCCAGCTATGAAGCCAGGTTAGCATGTCTGGGTATGCCTCACCCAGTCCTAGAGCCAAGGCTCAGTGTGGCAGATGGTGGCCAACCAGTCGTGCCGCTTACCGCACTTTCGTGCTATGTGAACACGAAGTATACATATGTACATATTAACACCAAAAAAATATACATGGACTTCCAAATAGGGGGTGTTGTCACCTGTATGGTGCCAGGTCAGCGTCCAGAGAATCCCGGATGAGGTCCACTGGTTCCCCAACCACATTTGGGATTTGGGCCCCATTGCACGGGGGGTCACGCGCCCAGTCCATTGATGCGCGGTGCATGCGGGCGCGCATTTCCTGAGGGGGGTAGGGGGGCAGCCAAGGAAGTGTTAAGGGGACACATAGAGAGAAACACTCGGTACTTAAATGGACGCCCAAAGCGCGCATTTCTTGGGGTGTTAAGGGGGGAGAGGTATTAAGGAAAGTGCAGGGGGCGGATGTTGCAAGGGTCGAGGGTAACAGGGGGTGTGAAGTGGGGAAGAAGGGGAGGAAAATGGCAGTGGAAGTATAAAATCCCCCTGGAAACGGGACATTTTATAGTACATATTATTTTTATTTATATTTCTACAAGTTAGAGTGAATCTCTCATACACGTAGGCTTTCACTTCTTTATTTTTGATGTTTACAACTTGCCCGGCCCTCACCTTTAGCTCTGGGTCTTGCACTCTCACGCATGCATCACCCACGCGCCGCACCAGCTGCACATGTGAGCGGGTGGAGTCAAAGGCCTTGAACAAGCCCTGCGCACTGAGTTTGCTCAGCTGGGCGTTCACCTCCTGCGATGTACGAGAAGGGAAAACATTACATCGCGAATTGAAAACGATTTGGAGTTTGATCCCTTGAACAAACTGGGCGCACTGAGCGTTCACATCCTGCGGTGACAAAAGCGGACAATCAATCAGAAGGTATGACCCAATAAGTAGTTATGACGGATGCATATCGGGCGTATTGGGGACCCTAATACGCCAGTCATAGCGGCATATGATGTGGGAAGCATGCCACAGACTGCGGGTACCTGAACGCATTTTGTACGTTGTGGTACAACAATGATGCCCCACACCAACCCAATGGGGTACCTGTAAGCCTAGGAGGGCCTCCTGAGGTATGGGCTTGTGGTCCGCACCCAAGCTGTTCATCAGGGCAGAAAGGTAGTCCAAGTTGGTAGCCAGCTGCGCCTAGGAATGGAGCGTCAAAGGCTGATCACAACGCCAATTGGGTAACCCATCAATATATTTGATGATTTTAATTCTTGACATAAGATGCAATGTCGCCATGCATTCGTGTTTGTGTTCGCTATCCTTTTTGCGTCTAAACATCGAGTTGAAAATTGCTGTGTTTTGTAAACAACCTGTCATGGTTAACAAGATGGTACAATAAAAAGAATGAAACACCACCGTAAATCTCACCTGGAGGGTTTCTGCGCCTGGCAGGGTTTCCGCCCCTTGCTGCAGGAGGGCACGGTGGAACTGCCCCGCCAGCCTGGCGGTGCAAGGGGAGGAATGGGGGGTGGGGCCGTGTGGGGAGGAAACCATCTCCTCCTGGCTGTTTGCAAGTGGTGGGCGCCGCCGCGCAGGGTTTAGGGTTTTGGCCAGGGCGAGGAGGGTCTTGGCGAGGGTTTGAACCTCGCTGAAGGAGGAGGTGTGGGCTAGTGTTTCCGTGCCATTTGCTGGCTGCTGGGTTAGGGTTATTGTGTCACCCTCCGGCTGCTGGGATAGGGCTTTTGTGTCACCCGCTGGCTGCCTGACTAGGGTTTGTGTGCCGTGTGCTGGCTGCTGGGCTAGGGTTTTGGTGTCTCCCGCTGGCTGCTGGGGTAATGTTTTTGTATCCCCCCCTGGCTGCTGGTCAGGCTGATTCAGTGCATGGGATTGGGGTATCGGTAACTGGCTAAGGGTCTCTCTCAGCTGGGCTAGTATGTGCGCCTGGCTGCTAGGGTTTTCTGCTAGGGTTTTCCCATAGGGTTGGTGGCTGGCTGCAAACCCTGGTGAGGGTGTGGCTGAGCTGATTGGGTGTTGGCCATGCGCTTGTGCAATGCTGGTATCGCCTGACACAACAGGGATTGAGACGCATGCCAAGAGAAGGAGGAGCATGCCTGTGCTGGTCTGAGTGGTGGGGGCGTGGCTGGTGGTGCGGTGGGTGGCGCGACGCGTGGTGGTATGGTGGGTGGCGGTGGTGCTTCCCCTTTGGGGCTGCATGGTGGGGAGGGTGGGTGCCTCCCCTTAAAAAAAAAAAAAAAAAAAAAAAAAAAGGGCTCCCAAGGTGTGCGTGCTGCTATCACATCCCTTCCATACCACCCGCCACAGCTGAAACAGTACCTGAGGAGGGCACGGTAAGGAGATGTAAAAGGTCCGTGCGGAGGACAACATAAAGTAAAGGGGGAAAAGTGATGACTTTTGGAGGCGAGCTTGA
This sequence comes from Heterotrichella gracilis, assembly GCA_032358255.1. Lineage (NCBI taxonomy): Eukaryota > Xanthophyceae > Tribonematales > Xanthonemataceae > Heterotrichella > Heterotrichella gracilis. The sequence goes on along the minus strand of JAULBX010012985.1, from coordinate 81,227 downwards.
GGCTTCATACCACGGTAGAGCACCTACCTAATCACTGGGCGCTGGGCATGAGGATAATCTTTTGAGATCTGGTGCAACCAGAAGAACCCAGGCAGTCTGTTCCTGACGTATCGTAGAGCAATGCGCCCTTAGCTTACTGCACCAGAGTAGAGCAGCTGCTTGGAACTTTTGATTGGGAAACTTGCAAGTTTCATGGTGCACCGGCATTTGCAAGTGCAGGAAACACAACCCGATTGATTAGTATGGGCCATGCTCTACCCACTAGGTCACAGTTTGGCACTAACGGCTCCACTTTTAACTCGTGGTATGTGCCTTAAGGCAGTACCTTCACTCCATTGCCCCCAACACCTGGTGGAAGGCACAGCTTGCGCCCCTTCGCACCCACTTGGGTCACAAAGAAACGGTAAAGCACAAGGCCTTGCGTGGTGGCCAGTTTTTGCTGCGCCCAATGGGTTGTGGGTCGTTGCGCACTAGTCAAACAACAACGTTTCACTGGGCAACAAAGGAAAAAAAGAGTGGTACTGTGTGACTGTTCTGTACGTTGTGTCATGTAGTTGGGGTTTATGCCCAGCGAGGACGTCCCTGGGACTGCCGGTTCAAAGTGCCACTATCTCAATGAGCGATGGCTCTGGAACCACAGGCAGTGAGCCACAGTGGTGTGATGTTTCTGTATCCATCCTTTGCAAACACGAGTCAATGTAGGCAATTTGCTGCTGAACGCTGAGCATCCTACCATCGTGGTGCCTAGGGTTGCTATCATGATGCCTAGGCAAAGGGCTGCCATCAATATGCCTAGGGTAGAAACCCTGTTTCAAGCTAGGCCAGTTGCCTGCGATGCGCCAGGCAAGGTGCAAGCTAAAAGTCAGTAAGAAGGTTTGGCCAACGGAACTGGAAAGCGTTTACAACAACAGCACTGCAGGTGCACACTCCCCCTCTGTAACAACTTCAGTGCAAACAGATGGAGCTGGCCCAAAAGGGCCAATTTGAGACAAACAATTCAATTGGTAACCAAACTGTCCCCTGTGTCACAACAACTCTGGCCACAATGAAACCAACCCGCCAGGATGTCCTCAGAAATACGAGATGCAAGATGCTGGTCCAGGGCCAGGTGAAACCTGCTGCTCTCCTTGCCACAGGCACCCCAACTATTAAACCCTAACCCCTACACCATGTCAACAATACGCGCCCCCCTGCACCAACCCACCCCTACCATATGGTCAGGAACGCGACACAGGACACCACATGAACCCTAGAACCCTAACCCACGGCTACATCGGTACTGTGGCCACGACCCTGCACCACACCAACTGCACCAACGCCCTGGAAGCACGGAAAACACGCCACCAGCAGGTGTCGATAGCACATAAACATGCGTTTGTGTCCCACCTCCTTCAATACAGCAATCTGCTAGCAGGGCGCATGCTTTGGTGTTGTGACAAAGCATGCATGCACTGCCTGCCATAAATGAAGTATGGCCTCCCTACACCCTAACCCTAAACAGCCTCCTCACTGAGCCCTGGCTTGTGAAATATCATTGCGGGGAATTGAGCGCATTTCAAAACATGCTGCCTGCTTCACTGTGATACCCATTCCAAGGCTGCACTGGATGGAAAACCCTACACCCTACACCCTATGTCCAGCTTCCCACTCACTGCCTGCTTTGGTCAAAGCAACTGCATCAACCCCTAGCCGGTTGTGGTCGGTGATACCACATCTGCCAGTCTGCCCGCAATGCCCCGCAATCTGACATCTCTTGTGCCGTCGCCTATGCTGCCTCCCCTCACTCTGCGGCGCTGGGGCACAGCTGCCCCATCCACCTGCTGCCCACCCATGCCACCGGCTGCCCACCCATGCCCCCCGCTGCCTCAAATCTCCCAAGTGCCATGCGTGGTCAAGCTGCACGTACCAGCACCATGCCTACCCGCAACGCCTCGCTGCACCTACCACTACCGCCCTCACTCCGCGCCGCTCAATGTGCCTGAGGATGCTTCCCCCGGCCGCCCCATCAGCCCCTGCTGGCAGCTGCGTATACCATTGCCATGCCTGCGGCATTTGCGCGCCCCATTGCCTCCCCCCCTGCTGCAACCACCCCTGCCGCATTGCTACACCCACCTCACCGTAAGGGTAAATCCCTGCCATGCTGCATGTGCCACCACCACCACGCCCGCGGCGATGCCGCGCCCTCAATTTGCAGCGCCTGATGCCCCCGACGATGATGCCCCATCCACCCCATCCATCGCTGGCTGCGCACCGATGCCCACAGCTGGCTTGGGCGCCTTGGGCTCCAGGTTTGACTCCAGGAAGGACATTACCGTGAAGGCAAGCACAAAGGTGACCGAGAGCGCCTGCGGGGGGTGAAGGAGGCAGGTCAAGACATGCACCCCAGGTCAAGGCAGGTTAACATTCCATTCCCACCCAGGTCCAGGCAGTGCAACTGCAGAGTTCAGTACTTACAACGCACACGTGGCCACTCCACCGCCAGTGCACAGAGTCCACCAAACTCATATAGGACCCCCGCAATGCCATCACCGCAATGCCATCATAAAAGCTTACTGAGAGTCTGTCACCTCGCTGCTCCCAACTCTACGTTTGGATTATATCATGCTCGATAATTATTTCGGATTACAACAACAATTTTGTACTCCTACCACAGGAGACCAATCAAGATGAAATTGGTTGTTCATGCCATAGACCTTGACGCTCACCATCCAACAGGAGGCTGCTCAGGAACGCCAAGGACTAGAGGGCGAGGCACACTGTGAACAGGCAGGCAGACAATGGTACCTCATGGGATGAATACAGTTTAGCGCTGACCCTAACCAAACCCTAACGCTGGACCCAGACCACTATTGACAACTACACCTTTCCCCCGCAGCGCAATGCAACCATGCGTAAATCATACCGCCAGGCCATCCGGCAGCAGGCTAACCAGGAACGCCGCTGTCCGCAGGATGCCGTAGAGGGTGAGGAGCAGCAGAGCCACTGAGGTGCTCATGATGGGGATTTGGATGAGCTTGGACCACTGGCTGTGGTTGCCATCAAACCGCTCGGGGATGAACAGGGGGAGGCCTGCAAGACAATGCGATTTGTAAATAATGATGACGGGGATCTGGATGAGCTTAGACCACTTGCTGTGATTGCCATCAAACCGCTCAGGGTTGAACAGGGGGAGGCCTGCAGGACAATGCAACTGGTCGGACAATAAACATTATTTATAGTATTAGACCAATATCTTCATATGATCATATAATATTTGGGATCTGGATGAGCTTGGACCACTGGCTGTGGTTGCCATCAAACCGCTCAGGGATGGACAGGGGGGAGGCCTGCACTTCCCTGAGTTGCAGAAGATGATGCAACTGGTCGGACAATGAGCACTATTGTTTATTATATTTATTGATTTTAAACCATTCAAATTCCTTTAAAATGATACCTCCTGCAAGTCCTGCAGTGCTGCAAGTCAATGCAACTTGACAGATAATGATGATGGACATCTGACCAGCTTAAATACACAATGCATGTGCGAGTCTGTTGGGTTGAAATACAGCTACAAGTACGAGCATGCAGGTTTCACAACGCCAATGCATCGCCTGTGCACACTGCTTTTCCACCTGCTCTTTCCCAGCACTCGCCTGTGGTGTCAGCCGCGTACACCTTCGCCCACAGCGTCTCCCATGTCTTCTCCACGTGCGCAAAGAACTCCGCAAAGGTGGGGTAGTCCGAGGGGTCTATGGGCTCCGAGAAGCCCACCGCTAGCCGCTGCTTGAAGTGCATTGTCATGGCCTTTTCCGACAACACCGCCTCCTTGTTTGTGGTGATGACCATCTGGCACACGCGCTTGCGAGAGAAGGCGTACTTGAGCATGCCGCGCTTCAGGGGCAGCGATTTGGGCTTGGTGCTTCGGTGGCCTGAGGGGCGCGGCTCGTTGTCAGGAACCCTGAAACCCTAAACCCTAAAGGAGTTGTGAGCTCTGTGGGCGCTTTATTGTCAGGCAACCTAAACCCTAGACCCTACACAGGTATGTGCCTATAAGTTGCCATGTGCTATCACATTACGTAGGGCTTTGGAGACCGTCACTGCATTTAAGGGTGGCACTGAAACCCTAAACCCTGGTACACCACAGCCATGCCCAAAGACAGGAAAGAAACCCTGTTGCAAGGGCTGGGTGCCTAGAACATACCTTCGGGATAGACAACCAGGCCTGGGACTGTGGTGGAAGCTAGGATTTTGTCAAGCCAGCTGTTAAATGCCTGCAGCAATAGCATGAAGATTCAGACGTTGTTAATGGGTGGGCTAGCACAAAGGGGAGCACTTCAGACCGATGTGCCTGTCAACTGCATGTACAGGGATCGATAGGTAATTTTTCTGTTGAGCGGGAATGCATGTGTGGGGGGGTGCGACAGGTGTTTCGAGACAGCGGCACCACAGGTATTCATAAGGGCATAGTCATTGAAGAGTCTAGAGCAGGCTGAAGCTGCCATCTGGAAAGCATGGATAGCAGGCGCATCAAAGTGCATGCTGTATGGACAGGTGATAGGGCACGGGTTTGTGGGGACACCAGGGCTACATTGGCTGAGCTAATGGTTAACAGGGATCCTAAAATTTTACTGGTTGGAACTTATGATACGTCAAGGCCTGCCAACGCAAGGTTGGCCGGCACAACCTCTGCACAGGTGGCCGCTAGTTGGGTTCACTACTGGAGCGCACGTCACCAACCAACTGGTACTAGCTATGGGGACCCAACTCACCTCATAGTCCCTGACTTTGTCTCTTCTGAAGAGGGCCACAAAGTTGAGCGCCAGCACCGAAATTAATACGAAGGGGAAGACAAAGATCAGCGCCATCCTGCACACCAGAACGGTTACAGCGTGGGTACGCTGTGGGCAAAGGCATCTACGGGTGTTGCCTAGCAGCTGTGATTGTTGGGCAAGAACCCTTGAGGCTATACTTCCATACCTGCTCAGCATGATAGCCCTTCCTTCAGTCAGGTAGATGTCCAAAAAGAAGTCCGTCCAGGACCTGTGGTTGGCCTGTGGGTGGTTGACAACAATAGTTCAGGGCGTTTCCCTGTGATCTGGTGCTTTGGGGCAGATGGGCTGCCAGCGCTATATGCTTGAGGCAGTCCACACACTCAGAGATGGAATTACCACTGCCAGGACAGAACTCAGTTGCGCACGCTGTGCAATGGTGGTGGGCTACGCTATGACGTGCTGGAAAGAACCCAGCAAACTGGGTTGAGGCTCACCAGGTAGATGCACTTGCCCCCTTTGTAGATGCCCCTCTCGGTGACCTGAAACAACCGAATCCGGAAGTAGTCCTTCAGAAACCTCCCCCTGCAGCACACACCAGCAACCTCGTACTTGCCCTTGCCTAGACCCAGGCGTGCACAAAAACACGATGATCCCAGCATAATCCACAACCGTACCATTCATATGCATCGTTCCGTTGCTTGCTCCAGTTCCACATCCTGATCCGCAGGCACAGCACAGCGATGGGCACGCTCCAATACATCACAAACACTGAGATGAGGAAGGCAGGCCACCATGTGGCTCGTGATGTGTGGTCTGGCAGGGGTTGCCGTAGCTGAAAGGGGTTCGCCATGGCCCTCCCAGACGAAGGAAAAGGCTCTTCAAGGACGAATGGGTGTGTTTGGGGGCACTCAGGCAGCAAAACGTACACTAGGGTACCAGCTAGTTACACAAGTTGCTTTTGTGTTGGCATGTAAGAAGCCGGTAGGCAGGTCTGGACTTGGTGTGGCATCGACCCAAGAGTAAGAACCCAAGAGGCAAGAGCACGGTGCGTTCTTATCCACGATGAGAAGTCTTGGGTTGGTCGCTGGTTGGTCGCAACTTGGCAGCTTTATCGGAGGGAGCACTTTATGCCCATTTAAACTTGCAAAATGCATTGATTTATCTAGACCCTAACGTAGGGTATCAGCGAATTGCTCATATGATTTCATTTCACCTGTTGGACTCAGTTTACACTTACTTGCAGCCGCTCCAGGAAACCTCAAGATTAGCAGTCCGTCCGTCACGCCTTGCGCCAACCAGGGGTACCCTGTAATGGCTTTACTTGCACCACTGGTGGCATCCCTTGGAATACGGCATTGGCTAAATCTAAATCACATAACGCCTGGTCAGCTCATGTGGACAAAGATATGCAGCTCAGTCCGGCAAATGAATACTGGTCCTGTAATTACATTATAATGCAGCATAGCAGCAGCGTGTAAAGTTGTGGTCTGGCCAACAACTGTTACATGACATGCCGTGTTGACTTCGGAAGTGGAATCCACAACATCAAGATTGCTCCCGGGGCCTGCAAGCCCTCGCGAGTCATAAAGATGGAATCATTCAGTGATTCCAATTGGAATGATTTCAATTGGCATTTCTTTACTGTTGAGTCAGACTCAGGATAGTATCGGTATTACCGGTGATTACTTGGTAGCTGTGTGGGTAGCTAAGCTTTGCAGTTGCAGCCCACAAGTATAACCCAATGCTGCACAAAGAAGAAGAAGAAAGGCAAGAAAGGAAGGGGACGCACAAAGGCGTAGTTTAAGTACTCAATGGTAAGCTATGCAGCAATGGCGGATGGACCGGCGTAAATCAAAGTGGGAGTACTTGGTACTTGAAAAGACTGGGAGCTAAACGCAGTGTACTTGTATACGTGCATGGCATTGCCAAGCTTGTAAAGCGAGTAGGTAATGTGAGTGATAGCCTGACAGGTGAACACATAGTAGGTAAATGCATTTACCTACACATCTGCAGTTTTGAGACCGTAGCTGAATACCACCTCAAACACTTGTCTGCTAATATAATTTAGCATTTGCACACTGTAATTGTGTGTAAGGTTATGTTTGCCAGTGGATAGGCCACATACTGATTGCTTGTGCACGCATAAGAGGTAATGGGAAACGCAAATGAACGCAAAAGCAACAAACCATAATTGGTAAGGATGTATAGGAAAAAATATGTATACGAGGAAGCCCACGAGGACTGTAAGGGTGTAAAGGAAAACTGATGGTTAGTAGCCAAGACTGTAGGGATGTGAAGGAAACAGGGTGGTATGCAAATGAAACATGCCAGGACTGTACGGATGTGTGTTTGAAAACCATTGCTAACACAACAATGGAAACAATGGGTAACAATACCAGGAGAAATGATGCTTGAATAAGATTCGATGGAATAGCAAAACCAATAGGGAGTGTTCATACTGGGAAACACGCTAACATGCTGTGTCGTACTATACAATACAGAAGGGCACAGCATTCAGCACAATTAATCGTTGGCGCACGTGTACAGTTGGCGGTAAACACGCTACCTCATCGCATGACAATAGCATGGAAAACATCTACCATGCCGCCACCACCCCACCCACGCCAAGCGCGTGAGCCTCCAAGGCTGCGCTGTCATGTGCAGGCTCAAGGAGGATGACCTCTGCCATGGACCGCCGGGGCACCAGCGTCCTAACAGTTGCCGGTTGCACGTACTGGTTGAACTCAAACTTGGATCCAAACAGGCCATCCTTGACGATGTAGTCGCTGGTGGAGCCAGCCCAGGCCGTCTCGCCATTCACCACCTGCAATGGATGAAATAAAAAACATCCAATAAAATAATGGATAGTATAAATGAAGTGGATATAATGAAGTGGGTCAGTGTCACAGCGCTTCTGTTGCCAGACATGGCCCACTGTTGTGTGGCTAGTGACATGCATTCTGGCAACACAGCCAGATTATCGCTCCGCCGTAAGAACTAATATGCAGTTGGGAAGCAAACAGGTGGTAAGTGTATACACTCGACGGGCAGTAAGGCATTGAGTGCATTGTAATAAGGGGCGAGTAGACTGGCTGGCCAATGCGACATGCAATTTTAAACTACCAATAGTGAGTGTGCAATTCCAAGCCACGTTCAGTTTGTGCGGACACAGAATGCTCTCGACTACTGCTGGACTATGCCCAGCAAGCCCATCCCGACCCCCACGTAAGTATAATATGATAATAATAATAATAATACTGATGATAAATATGCGCTGTGTCAGAACCCCCACGTACCGGCAGGGTCACTGCATGCCCGCCCCTCCAGGTCTGCCCCAGCACGCCATGCATGTCCACCACAGATTTCGACACCACATCCACTGTGAAGTCCAGCCAGGCCTCCTCAGGCTGGCTCAGGATGTGGAAGCGCAGGTAGGGGGTGGTGATGATGAGCTCCATGCCCTGGCCACTGGCTCGCCCCTGGGGGAGGAAAGGGTTAGGGTTTAGGGTTTAGAAAGAGGGGAAATACACGCAAGGGGTGGTGATGATCAGGCCCATGCCCTGGCCACTGGCTCGCCCCTGAGAGGAGGAGTTATATATACAGGACATAGGGAGAGAAACATAAGTGAAATCGGGTAGGATCAATGGGTGGTGTCGACAGTGCCAGCAAGGAGCTGCTTGGCGGCGCATGTGCAAGGGTGACTGCTCATCTGGCTATACGGCTGGAATGCATGTAGCTGACCAGAACTAAGTACCACAAATTACAAGTCCATGAGCGACCGAGGTGCAAAATAAGCACACAAACGTGCAGACCGTCCCTGAACATGCGAGTCTCGTGCTCTGAATAGTGCCGCGCTACTATTGGCGCGCTACCATGAAAAAAATGGTTGATGGGAATAATCAATCAGCACAGGGTAGGACATGGCCCCTACCTTGAGTAGGAGTGTGGCAGTGGGTAAGGGTTTACCTTGAGTAGGAGTGTGGCAGTGGGTTAAGGGTTTATCTTGAGTAGGAGTGTGACAGTAGGTTTAGGGTTGAGGGCTTAGGGTTTACCTTGAGTAGCAGTGTGACCGTGGGTGCGGAGCGCATGCGGAAGGGGCTGTTCATCTTGAGCAGGCTGGTGACGTCAACATCGGAGATGTACACTGCACGGGGACACAGTAAAATCAAACAAAACGAAAACAGAGAGAATTTGAAGCTATTGGAGGAAGGGGGTTCAGGGAGCAATTTGTCGCAGGTGGGCACCGCAGGGGGGGTGGGATAGGGTTAGTAGGGAAAGGGATGGGGGACCAGGGCTATAGCAAATCGCAGAATTATGTAGGCAAGGCAGCATACAGCATCCCAAGATCATGAGGCCTGCCATGAGGAGCATTGGTGTCTTGCGACCAACACACATGACGGCATGCCATAATGCATCATTGCAGCCATGTTGTGATTTCTTTCCATCACAATGATCTACATCCATATCACCAACGCATCATCATTTCATGAACACTGTCATTTCATTTTCTTGTTCGTCATTTTGTACATGAATGCCATGACTTGAGGCGCTCACCTCCCATCTGGGCTTTGCCGCGCGCCTCCACTGCTATGCGCACGTCCCCGTAGAGCACCCCGATGAGGGTCATGTAGTTGTTCACCGTGTGGATGTGGCCCAGGTTGGAGAACAGGGCATTCAGCTGGTGGCGAGGCTCGCTCAGCAGGTTGAACACCTCGTTGGGCAAGCCGGGAAAGTCAAAGTGCTTGCCGTCAAAGCCGTAGATGTGGGGGTCGTCCAGGACTCCGCCTGTGTTACCATCTGGGCCGGGAGCTGGTGCGGCTGACTCGGGTGGGGGTGGGGAGTTGTCCACTGGCGAAGGTGGAGGGGGAGCAGGTGGTGGCGGCGAATCCACAATTGGAGAAGGTGGAGGGGGGGAGTCCACAAATGGTGATGGAGGTGGAGGGGAGTCCACATTTGGAGAAGGTGGAGGGGGGGAGTCCACAATTGGTGATGGCGGTGGTGGCGAAAGCACTGGTGACGGGGGTGGCGGTGTGGGCGAAGGGGGTGGTGGTGAAAGCTCTGGTGATGGGGGTGGTGGCGGTGTGGGCGAAGGAGGTGGTGGTGAAAGCTCTGGTGATGGGGGTGGTGGCGGTGTGGGCGAAGGGGGTGGTGGCGAAAGCTCTGGTGATGGGGGTGGTGGCGGTGTGGGCGAAGGGGGTGGTGGCGAAAGCACTGGTGATGGGGGTGGTGGCGGGGCAGGGGATGGGGGCGCTGGGGAGGGAGGTGCGGGCGAAGGAGGTGCGGGTGATGGCGGTGTGGGGGATGGGGGCGCTGGCGATGGAGGTTTGGGGGATGGTGGCGCTGGCGAAGGCGGGGCAGGGGAAGGAGGTGCGGGTGATGGTGGTGGTGGTGACGGCGGTGGCGAGGGTGGTGGCGATGGGCGTGGTGGGGGTGATGGTGGGGGAGTAGGTGGTGGCGGCTTTGGTGGTGGAGTTGGTGGTGGCCTTGGTGGTGGTGTCGGGGATGGTGGTGGCGAAGGAGGGTTGGGTGGCGGGAAGGGCGGGAACGGAGCATCAAGCCCTGATACAGGGCAAAATAGACTTTCATGGCCCTGTTTACACCGCTACACAAGTGGTCACATATGAACAGCAACGGTCTCACTTGCCATTTGTATGCCCTGGCACTTGCAGCCTGCTCTGTACAGTGGCGTGCACATCTTTACCACTTCAGGCGGGTGATAGCCAATGGTATATGCGATGGAGTAATACTGCCTTCCCAAAATTGCAAGGACAGTGTGCAAAGTGGCCATGGCAGTGCTTACCTGTATCATCGGGGTTTCCGCACTTCCAGTTTGGCGCAAAGTAGCCTGGGTCAGTTGACGCAGGGGGGAAGGGGAAGAGCGCCTCGTTGAGGGGGGGGCTAGGCACGGGGTATGCGTCTACGTCGTAAATCCAGCACTCCTGCAGTAGCAGCAAATGGCGGTTTGATTAGAGCTCAGTAAATATTGGCAGCTGAAGGGTCTTGCCTAGGGTATAGAGTATGCCAACTGGGTGATCGGTCAAGGTTTAGGGTTTACGGTAAGTCAGGAGGGGCAACTCTTCCTGGCTAGGTTTGCAGGATGAGGCCACGACTGCATGCACACTCGCAAGAAGAGGATAGCAACCTAGTCCCCAGGGAAGCAAACAAGCTGTAACCGCTGTAAGGTAAAGTACTGGTTGCAACGTCGCTTTAACGTGTGCGCTGTGGTGGCTTGCACTGTGTCTGCATAAAAGCATGAGTAATATACAAGCGCAGGCCCGTATACCCAAAATTCCTGTGCAACCCCAGCAGTGTCGTGTTGCAACCAGTGGAGCGCCACATTGCCACCACCATAGGTACCATGGCGCGCAATCTTGGTAGCAGTCCGCGCAAAGCCCTCGCGTGCAAGCGCTGGCTCACGCGGTGGGTCTGCACGCACCTTTTCGTTCTGCTGCGAGTCGGTGGGGTTGCCCTTGCCGTTGGACTCCAGGTAGTTCCAGAACTTGCAGGTCTTTGACAGCCTGCAGGTTTTGCAGCAGTCCTTCCAGTTGCCCTTCTCGTACCCCCCATTTGATGCGCCATCCCAACTCCAGGCAAGCTCGCCTGCGCTATTGTCGGTGGCCGAGCAGTGCCACCGAGCGGTGAAGGGGCAGTCACCTAGGGTAGCGAGGGAACGGGTGTAGGGTTTAGTGTTGACTTCTTACGGGAATGTGGCCGGCATGGGCTCCCGCGTGTCGACAGACGTCTGCGGCATGGCCTCGGTTTGGGCGGGAATGCACAGATCTAGATGCCTTTGCGTGCAGAAGACTTCGCGTCACGAGTATGGTGCTGCATTGCTATGTCTGCAGAGGTTGCAGGGGCAGTCGTGCCTTGTTCAAAACATGCATGCATCCTGTGCCCAGGCATGCATCCTGTGCCCAGGCATGAGGTACAACCCACCCACCTGCCTGCGCCTCGCGGAGGGATGCCGACAGCAAAAGCACAAATAGCAGCAGCCGAGGCCACTGGGTTTCCTGCATCGTGCAGGTGTCGACCCGTAGGGCGCAGTCGGTGTGTTTAGCTTGTGCACGCACGGGTACAATTGAATGGTACTGGGGGGGTTCCAGCTGTTCTGTGGTTTCACAAGCTAGGGAGTCTGGGAGCGCAGGGGTAACGCTGCACAACGTTGTTAACAACCTGGCCAATACATGTGACAAGGCTGCGGTTGTGGTGCGGAAGGCTTCGTGGCCCGTAGTCATGTACACAACTGCAACAGAGCTAAAACCTCCACTTGCCGCTTTGTTATTCGCGCCGAAATGAAAAATGGTTGCCGGGAAAATTTCGGTTGTCTGGAGTAAGTTCACTACATTAGCGACACCCCAAAGTAATTATATGGGGGGCAAGCCCGCATTGAAGCCAAAACCAGGGTACGTTTTAATGTGCTCCACGTATTTCAGTTCAATATGCTGAGGATGGGGGTATATATTCCTCGAAGCTCGATTGGATTTAGCCGGCATCTGGGTCCTCAAATTAAACCCCCTGTACTACTTGTCACAATTTCCCAAAGCCCCTATACTACTTGGCAGAATTCCTTACTTCGGCTCGGCGCGAAGCTCCCACCTAGGTCGCGCCAACTTTTGCAGAACAGAAGTTCGCCACGCCATGCACAATTGGGACTCTACTGCTGCTGTGGTACACACAAACCATGCCTGAGTAGTTTTCCAATAGGATATGGAAACAAGGTGGCAGATCTTGATTATCAACCATAGCTGGGTTTGGTCAAAGCTTGAGCTCCAGACATGTGCACCCATGCCGTAGCACCCACCATTTGTTTGCTCTCACAAACAGGGCCGACTTTTAACACGATGCTTATTGGTAAACTGATTTTACGGATGTTGTGGTCGTTTCACACGCTACGAGATGGTGGAGACGTATTGCACCCATATCCATGCATATACACGAACTCGCCAGCATTCTTGCTTACCTCAAACACAGTGTACTGGTTGTGCAGTTAGTGTCTGCCTGCTCTATGTCACTGACTTATTAGCTGGTTGCTGACTGGATACAACCGATACGAACCTGCGTATATAGCAGTGGGCACTTCAGTGCAGACGTACAGTACACTGCTTGCGAGCCTGTTGACTAGAAGAATCCACACGGCATGTTGACAAGGATCAGGAGGTCGTTCAGGCGGTCTCAAACACAACACGAAGGTGGGTGCAAGGTCAGAACACACTGGAATACTCACTAGAGAAAGCAATGCACCAACCTGTATCCTAGTGCACCAACCTGCATCCTAGTGCACCACACTGTATCCCGGGTCTGTAGGACGTTGTAGACAATATGCTAAAACTGTAGGACTTGTAGACAATGGGCTGACATGGTATGACAAAGGGCGGGGAACTGCAAGGCAGGCTGCCCTCAGAGCTGTGGTTGCAAGTTGGAAGTCAACCCTGACGTCCGGTGTGCTCTGTGCGTGCAGAGATGGAGGCCAAGTCTGCAGATGAGGCTGCCGTCAAGGTGGCTGTCAGGTGAGGCACTGATTACGAACAAGCGAGTAAACCCTAAACCCTAAAACCCCAAACAGTGAACAGTGACGCACTGAGTAAAGCAAGTCAACCCTAAACCCTAAAACCCTAAACAGTACACCGTGTCCACCAGGCAGTGGGGGGACGGGGCGTGTGCAGAAGTAGTGCTGTACATATTGGCCAGTGCACTGGGATCCATTTACAGCTAGCATATAACACCAAGGGCTTGTGTGCACTCTGCAGGGCCCGGCCCCTGTCTGCCAGAGAGCGCGTGGAGGGCTCAAAAGTGTGTGTGGTGGCAGGTATGTTGGCACGGCTTGGGTCTCCTTTATTGCTACCAGCGGCTTGTTTGTCACGGAGCACCAGTAGCTATCTGCGAGCATAACTGCTGCCTAAAATGCACACTACCGTGTAGCTATGTTCAACCTGGCCTCAAGTGCACACTGTTCCAATGGTATGACAGCGCCCTTTATTGTTGACTTGCAGATGAACAAGCTGCAACAATTACAATTGGTGGTGGCAGGCAGTTTGGTTTTGACCACAGCTTTGGCCCTTACTCCAATCAGGTAGGTGGCTTGCAAGCATATCATGTTCCTCGCCATCCAGTTGTCCCTCGTGGACGCATGCACTGTAGCAGCCTATCTGAGGTAACCTGTTGGCATGCTTTTCCAGGATGCTGTGTACAGACAGTGTGTCACTCCCCTTGTGGAGGGCTGTTTTGCGGGTTACAACGCCACAGTGTTTGCATATGGTCAGACTGGAAGTGGCAAGACTTTTACTATGGGGAGCGACTGTACCCTTCTGGCCACAGAACATTCTGGGATTATCCCTAGGGTGTTCAGGTAAGGGTTTAGGTTAGGGTTTAGGTAGTTTAGGGTTTAGGGTTTAGCGAGGGTACCCTCCTGGCCACAGAGGATATTGGGATTATACCTAGGGTGGTGAGGTATGACCTGCAGCGCTGCATCTGAATAGAGGTTGCTGACATGCATTGTTGGCCCACCAGCCGTGCTTGCACTAGCTTGCACCACTCAACTCTGTCTTGGCACTCCTGTGCACCTGCATGGTGCATACCTTGGTTTACTGGATGGCAATTTCATTTTTAAAATTTTGACCACCCATGCAGAGACCTCTTTGAGGAAGTTGGAAAGAGGAGGAAGCATGCCCAGTTTGCAGTGCGCGTGCAATTCCTTGAGATCCACAATGAGGAAGTGAAAGACCTGCTGCACGCGAATGCTGCATCATTTAAGGTATGTATCGCAATCCCCAAGTGCAACTTCACAATCAAGAGGTTCGTTTCTTAGATTATGGTTGTTTTGTTTTCAAAACGCTGGCGTCCATGCATTGATATTCTTGGTTTGCAGCCATGAGGTAGTGCATGGCAAGATTAAATGCCAGGATTAATGCTGCAATTGAGCTCCTGGCATTGCAAACCAGTGGTCCACAACAGGATGTAACCCTACACTGTCTGCAGCCCATTGCAATCAGAGAGGCCACCCGATCTTGCTTCGGTTGCATCAATTCATGCAATTGTAAGGAAATGAGCGCCTAGTCGTGCTCTCCCTGCAGCCCATTGCAATCAGAGAAGATGCCAGATCTTGCTTAGATTGCATTGATTCTGCAATTGTAAGGAAATGATAGTGTAATCGTGCACTCTCTGCAGCCCATTGCAATCAGAGAGGCCGCCAATGGCCAGATCATCGTGTCTGGGGCCTCTGTTGAGGTCGTGGACAGCTACGAGGGCGCAATGGCGCTGCTGGAAGCAGGCTGCTTGGCTCGGTCGACTGGCGGCACACTAATGAACGAGCATTCCAGTCGATCGCATGCCATTTTCTCCATTTATGTGGAGCAGCAGCGGCTGAGGGACGCTGTCGAGGTGTCGCAGGAGCTGGCCTATGCAGGTAACTGAAATTTGAATTTGAATTTAATTTGAAATTAAATATTTCGGGCCAATATGAATTCTGTACAAAGCGGTGCCCAACAGTTCTGCCCTGACAAGGTATACAATGTTTCAGAGGTTCTGCTTGATAGGACCAGTGAGCATGGGCCTGTTGGTATTGCTACAGCATTTAGCATGGGCAAACCTCGTACTTGGGTATCTGGGAGATGGTGGTTTTTATGGATGGGAATGGTGCGCAGAGGAGGAGTTCACCACAGCAAAGTTCCACATGGTTGACCTCGCTGGGTCGGAGCGCGCCAAGATGACCGGCGCACAAGGCCTGCGTTTCAAGGAATCCATCAACATCAATCAAGGGCTGTTGGCACTCGGCAACGTGATCCACGCACTGTGCGATGAGCGCAAGCAGAGCGGCCATGTACCTTATCGGCAATCCAAGCTCACACGACTCCTGCAGGTTATAATAGTGGTTGTTATGCTGCCTGGCTTCTGAGCCATCCATGGTGCAGAAAAATAATGAAATAAGCATTTTTTCTATTGTTTTGTCCCTTTGGCGCTCAATTTCCAATGCCGCAGGTTGTGGATGGCTCTGCATGTGTTTGTTCTATTATGTGTCTGGTCAGACAGTCTGCCCGATAGTGTTCTGAGCAGTGCTCTGGGTGTTGTTGTGTTGCAGGACTCATTGGGTGGCAACAGCCAGACGTTGATGATTGCTTGTGTCAGCAGCGCTGACATTCATATGGAACAGACGCTGAACACGCTCAAGTATGCCAGCAGGGCCAGGAACATCAAGAACCGGCCAGTGGTCAACCGCCATAGCTTGCACCTTACACCAACAATCACTGCTGACGATGAGGTAGGCAGTCAAGAAGAATGCCATTGTTGTTGAATGTTCAGTACCCCTACAAATATATGTACTAATGTAACTAGCTTCGAAGTACATTTATTTCAGTCACTGGTGATGATGAGGTGTGTAGGCAAGGAAATGGAACACATTCCCATCCATTGTTGCATGCTGTGCTGTGCAATGGTTGAGGGTGGAGACAGCCAAAAATTGCACGTGATAAGAGTCTGCAGGACCCTTGCAAATCACTGGCTTCAGCAGCGCCATGCAATGCATGCCAAAAACAAAACACACTGAGCTACCATACACTGCACAAAATTTTATAAAACAAGAATGGTGTACTGTAGGGGACTAGTTTCCACATGTCATCATCTTGTACTGAGCTACACCATACACTGACAAAACAAAATGGTTAAAAAGCATATTGTTTGATGAACAATTCCATGTATGATCAGTCCATATGGCTAAGACTGCGTGTGTGTCATACGCAGGCACACAATGAGCAAGACCAGCCGTTTCTAGATCAGGTAGATTTGGAACAGGTGCAGAACGGCGATGCTTTTAATCACAGCGAGTTGCACAATGAAAAACTGCAGCTGAAGGAGCATTGCCAGCAACTGCAAGTTAAACTGGCAGACTGCTATGCTACGCTGGAAAGACAAAACGAGGTTCTTGAAGAGTTGACTGATAAGACACATCGAGCTTCTGGATCCCATGCTTGCGTAAGTTGACATATTGAATATTATATGAATTTCTACAGTTGGATCGCATGCTTGTGAGAGTTGACATATTGAATATGATATGAAATTCTACAATTTACCAGAATTTTACAGAATTTCCAATGCATGTGGTCATTGTCAATTTTTATTTTCGTTAGTGGCCTTGTATGTCAGGGCACGAGAGGTGCATGATAATATAAAAGAAATAATTGGATGCCTGATTGGCATGGTCTACGAAGGGTGCTCTTGCCATGTTGCTGCACATTTGGGCCGATCAGACATTTTTGGAATTGACGAGCGTGAGGCCTTCAGGTAAATTCTCTTATCTGTGACGGATAAGAGAATTTACCTCCATGTATCTCATGCCATTTGGGGATCTGTTCATGCAGGCTAATTGCACCAAGCTTCAAGTGCAGCTGGAAGAAACATCAACCACTGTGAAGAGCTTGCAGAAGAAACTGATATTGGCTGAAGACGATTTGCATCGAGATGACGTCATCTTTGCAGAGCAGCAAAGTGAGCATGATAGGCTCAAAGCAGCCTCGGAGGAGTTGCAGCAGCAGCACACAAATGACGTGGCAATGATGCATCAGGCGGCTCAAAATGGAAGCCTTACCCAGCGCGTGCAGTGTAACGCCTGCACCCAGACAACTGCCCTGCATTCCAGCAACGGCAGCTTAATTACGTGCAAGCCAGGCAATGAAGCATCTTTCAGCATGGCATCCGACTCTATGCGCCCAGCACTGTCAGATATCTCCACCAGAAAATCCAACACTTTTGCAGCAGATGACCTTGTCCAGCTTGGGAGCAAAAAGTGCTCTGATCCACACCTCCATGATGCTGTGGCTAGCCATGTTGCACAGGCTGAAGAACTGGAGAATGCACAGTCTCGGCACCAATACCAACTGCTGGCTACACCGCTGATGCAATCTGGGATCAGCAACATCCTCACCTGCACATCGATCCCATGTGAGGAGGACGATGCGGTGTGCTTTGATGATGACCAGCTGAATGATCCAGGGCACGAGGCGACGCATGGGTGGGTTTCACCATTGTACCTTGCAGTGCGTACTGTCAATTACAAACAAAAAGTAACAACTCTCTTGGTGTGCATCTGCATACAGCACGCATACAAACTGTGGGTGGCTGTGGTAGTACATGTGCTGGGATACAATGCAGCACCAAGAGGCCCCTGCGATGCAAGTCAACAGCATACTGCAGCTGTGGATGGCTGTGTAGTACACATGTGCTTGGGATGGGCACAATTCAGCACCATGCGGCCTTCTAATGCAAGGCATCAGCATACTGCATCTGTACCTTTTTCAGACCACGCACAGTACACCCACAAGCAACCTGACACACCAGTTGGCAGCACCATGAGGCCCTCTGATGCAAATCAACAGCTTACTGCATATGTGCCCCTTTCAGGACCACTCAAAGTAGACCCACCAGCAGCCCCGGCACACCAGCTGGCACAGCGGCCTCGTACCACAGCGACACCGCCATAGAGGGCCTTGTGAGGGCGTCTGTCAACAAGCAGCTGTCGGTCCTGGAGAGGCACATCCACGACAAGGAGGAGCTGATTCAGACGCTGCAGAAGAACGAGAGGGCTGTGCGCGCCCTGTCTGAGCGCTACCTGCTGCGCATGAAGCAGCTTGAGCAAGAGGCCAGCAACAAGGAGAACGAGGTGCAGCGCCTGCAGCAAGAGCTGGGATCCATAGATTCTGACAGGTATCATGACTGTCTATTTCCAGTAAAGGATTTGCACTCCAGTCTAAATACTTGGATTTTCTCTGTTTACATACAATTGCGTCACTGTACACTTTCTCAGTGTACAGTGAATTCCGCATGCATGATGATAGCATGTCAAAACTTGTAACCCTGTGCAGTATATGCTTGCATCAAAATGCAGGACCCTAATTGCCTGTTTAATTGATCTTCTTTTGGTTTTTGTTTGTTTGGGCAGGATGCAAACAGAGGAGGAGAAGAAAATGATCCGGACCTACTATGATGAGAAGATCCTGCAGGTCCAGGGACAGATGAATGTGCTGAAGCGCCAGCTGAAAGACAGAGAAAGCGCTCAGGTACTGTTTATTGTAGGAAAGGGATGATGTATCCAGCGCAATTTACCGCCAGATCAGAATCATTTCTGTTACATCAGAATTGTTTCCAACGTTTTCAAGAAATCCGGAAATGCCTACATGGAGATGGTGTACACGAAGCTGTGCATATTTCTATGCAGGTGGAAAAGGAAAAAGCTAAAGCTAAGCAGCGCGTCAAGGGGTTGGAAGATGAGCTAAACCACATGCGCCAGCAGCAGGGCGCCCTGGCACGCAGAATGAAAGCAATGACAGATAAGTACGACAAGCACAGCCAGCAGCGGGATAAGGAGCTGGCCGCCCTGCGCAGAGAAACAGACAGCAAGGAGAGGCGGGTGCAGGAACTGGAACGTCAGCTTGAGAAACAGAAGCAGAATCAGCAGGTCAAGCGTTCTCGTGCCAACTCAATCAATGAGCAGCCCAGCGGTGAGATCAAGGCTGGCGGGATGACCAGTGGAAGGAGCAGCAGGAAACAGTCATATCTGGGCTCCAATAGCACCACGGCCATGAGCCTCCAGGAATGCATGGCCACGCTGCAATCTCAAGTGGGGCACCAAACACGCCAGGCAGAGCTGCGGCGTGACCTGGCTGTGTTTGTGGTACGTTGCTGGGAGCATTCATGAAGCTGTGGTGAGGGGTGCAATCATGGCATTATGTTGCTGCTGTATAACCACTGCAATTTTGGCCTTGTGATGGGATTTGTGGATGGTTTTGATGGAATTGCTTAATGGCTTGAAACATTGGCATTTGCGTGCCCCTTGCGTTACCTGCTGTGAGGTAGTATCAGACTGCTCAATGCACTGCAGGAGAAAAAGGAACTGCTTGAAAGCAAGAGGGGTGGCCTCCAGCGACAGTTGATTGATGAGCCTATCAGAGGTAGGCATGAATTGACGCAAAGTGTCTTTTAGGGGAAGTCATTTAAAGGGTTCATCACAAATATTGGGTTGATCATCTGCATTCCATGTGCATCTTCTTTTACCTGCCACTGCCTTCACATATCATGAAACTCATCTGCCCTGTCGCAGGTGGTGCAGAGCTGCAGCCTAAACCCTAAACCCCAACCCTTGACACCTCCCTGCAGGTGGTGCAGAGCTGCAGCAGGACCTGGAGGATCGCCTGGACATCCTGGCCACAGAACTGAAGTACCCCAGCCTAAAGCCTAAACCCAAGGCTTAACCCCCAAAATATGAACCCTACACATCCCCCAGGATGCAGGTGGTGCGGAGCTTCAGCCTAAACCCTAAACCCCAACCCTCTCCCTGCAGGTGGTGCCGAGCTCCAGCAGGACTTAGAGGATCGCCTGGACACCCTAGGGACCGAACTGGAGTATGTACAGCAGGTGATGAACAGCCTCAACACAAGCATAGCCTGCACTTTTGTAACCTGCACTTTCGTTGCTGGGTTGTTCGGCTCTTGCTGATTCTTCTGCTAATAATGCGCTTGCCTTTCTCCCCTTTAAATTCAACCTGAAGCCAAATCTGGATTAAATTTCAGTAAAACAGTCACAATTTACCTTACACGACCAGGAGGACTTCAATATATCACGTGGTGATATCGATGTATTAAAGTCCTGCTGACAAGACCCCACTCGTCAATGACAGTTGGCATATCTTCCAGGTCATGAACGGGCTCAACACAAGCGTGTCCACAGCGAGCTACGCGGCTCAATCCATCGCCAAGCAGCTGGATGCGCAGCTGGGTCCGGAGGCAAACTCTGTTGTGCAGGAGCTGCTGCAGCACCTGGTGAATGGTCAGCTGATGGAGCAGCAGACTGCTCGCAAGGTGGGCCAGAGGGCATTTATTCCAGGGATTAGGGTTTAGGGTTCTGGATGGTCCCAGCAGGTGGCGGAGCAGCAGTTTGCTCGCAGGGTGAGTCAAAATGCACTTGCTTTCAGTGTCTAGGGTTTGGGGTTCTGGAGGGTCTCAACGGGTAAATGTCAGCTGATGGAGCAGCAGACCGCCCGCAAGGTGGGTCAAAGAGCATTCATCCAGGATCTAGGGGTTAGGGTGCTAGATGGTGTCAACAGGGGAATGGCGGGCTGGTGGAGCAGCAGACTGCCCGCAAGGTGGATCCAAGCACATTCTGGAAATGTTTTCGAAATGAACTTCATTTCAGCATCTGTGTTGCTGATGCATGAATGCGCTCGATGGTATGGCCATGCACCTAATGTGATGCCTGTGGCTGACTGTAATCCTGCGTACATTCCCATCAATGCATTGATCCACACAAATGATCATTAGCACATGGACGCAATGACTTGCAAGTCTGATGCGATGTTAAGCGTGGTGATAATGATGCTGGATGCTGGTGTGGTTGTTCCAGGTTGCTGAGCTTGATGAGCTCATACGCAGCCAGCAATGTGGTTTTGGCTTATTACCAGTGGCTCGGAGTGTCAGTCCTTAGAGCGGTGTTGTTGTTGTTCCAGGTTGCAGAGCTTGATGAGCTGGTGCGCAGCCAGCAGCAGCAGCTGGCAGAGACTGGGGAGGTGATGGCGCTGAGGGAGATGGAGTTTGATCGCAGGTGGGGGGCAGGAATTTCCAGAGGGGGCTGGTAGGCGTAAGTGTGTCCGCTCGCTAATCATGACTCATAATGGGATGTGGAAGGATAATCCATATCTTGTCCAAACAGTCTCCCCGTTGCTCATTGCAGATCCTGAGCCAGCACGCCTGTTCAAGGAAAGGCTGCCTGCTTGTTTTATTTTGTTCTGTCAAACAAACTCTTCAAAACAAACTCTTCAATAAATAAAACAAAATAATGTACATTTTAATTCTTGTTTGTGTCAGGATGACAGCGGTTCAGCAGGAGCAGGCCCTCCAGCTGCAGAGCGTGCTGCAGCAGGCATCGGCAGTCAACGCAGGTGGGCTTTGTTGTTCTTGTAAGATTGCAAATCTTGAGGATACCAGGGCACCAATGTGGCGTCAAGCGTGTGCACCTGCAAATACACAAGCAGCATGGCAGGCAGATGGTGACAATTAACACCTGCAGGTCAGGGCAAGGGGGCTGAGAGGTACCAGGACCAGCTTGAGGCGCTTCAGAAGGAGCTGTTCTACTACAAGCAGGTGAACAAGGAGCTGAAGGAGCAGATACGCAAGCTGTATGGGTCAGAGGATGGCTTCACGCAGGCAGCTGCAAGAGGTAAGCAACCAAAGTCCCTATTACAATTAATTGGAAATTAATCACAGTTAAAGCTTGAGCTGGGGTGCAAACAGGCAGCTGCTAGAGATACATTATCATTTATAGTGGTACCTTGCATGTAGTCACTTGTGTGAGCGCAATGGCATTGGATGCTATGGTTTACAAATGCCTGGTGCTGCTCGAGGGATTGGTAAGGGTGCCCGATGTTGCGTTATTCCATGACATGACAGAATACCCTAAACCCTAATACTTTTCCACCCAACGTTGCTTCACTGCATCACACTGCAGGTCGAGCTAACTGTATGCACATCGACTAGCTACTACCCATGTCATTGGATGCCAGGTGCATGCCACCGCCCCAGTGAACGCTGCTATCCCCTCGGGTATTGCACGGTCCCTTTGCCTGACCACCACCATAAGGGTGATTAGGTCCCCATGCCTTAAGCCCCGCCGCCCCCCTTACCCTACAGGCCGAGCCAACCTGTCCCACATCGACCAGCTGCGCAGGCAGGTGAGGCGCGCATCAAGCTCAGCATCACGCGCGGCAATGGACCCACCCACCGCCTCCGCCCCCGGTCCCCTCCCCACCCCCACCCCCTCCCTGGAACCCTCCGCACCTAACCAGGCCACACTTGAAGCAACCTACAGCGCGATCACACAGGTAGGGCGCGTATGGTTCATAAGCAATATCAGCTAGTGGTGTGCCTGAAATTGCACCATTCGCAATGGTAATTGAGCATTGGGGCTATTTGTTTAATATGCAATATTGCAATTGTAATTGTAGTTGTAATTGTAAGTAAGCATCAGGATCTATACTGCTTGCAGCCTCGACACTGCTTTCTGTACCTTTCATGTCAGGCCCCCTGTAAAGTTCTGTATACAGTACTTTGGCCAAAAATCTGAGAATAAACATCAGAGAAACATTTAAAACGGAAATTTATCGTGCCGGTCTGAATTGTTGTATATCAGCCTGATCGAACCCTGTTGTTTTTGTTCCCGCAGCGAATGGCAGTGAGGGGCAGCCTTGACAGCACGCAGCGCAGCCCAATGAGGCAGTCAAGGGGGGGCGCAACCAGGGATGCATATGTGCGGGATGACGACACACTGGATGCACATGCTGGGATGACGCACCAGGGTCTGCGCCAGTCCCAAAGCTGTGCAGTCCTGGGGGGCATGCAAGAAGAAAATGCACAGGCACCTGCTGTTGGGGCGCATGCAGGTGTGCAGGAGACACAGGGCAGATCTACCGCCAGAAATCTGTGGGAGGAGACCTCACATGCAGATGCACCTGCAAATGGAGCCCAGGGTCTTCATCAGTCACGGAGCAGCGCCGCCCTACGGGACTTGGGTGACGCGGGCCAAGGGCTTGGGGGTTCAGCGGCCAGGACATCCAGGGAAACCTTGACAGCGGCTAGCACCAGGGGCCATGCGGAACCTGCCAGTACATCAGACGCTGGTCCGGAAGCTGTGCCAGGGATCCCCACAGACCCTGCCACTACCGCCCCAGGCATTTGTGGGGAATCCAGGGAAGGTCTGGCGAAGGCTAGCAGCACCACCATCCACGAGGAGCCTGCCAGTACATCAGGTGCAGGAAGGGCAGCAGGGTTTACCACAGACCCTGCGGCAGCCACCTCCGGCATCCGGGGTAGCGCCACAGCATCTTCTGACCAAGCACTCCGACAAATGGGGCAGCATACGCATGCATGTGGCTGCAGTCGCAGCAGCACACAGCACCACCCCCTGCCTCTGGATGCAGGCCCCCAACTCCCCTCCACCACCACCAGCCGCACCTCCGCGCCACCTGCGCCCACCCCCTCCACCGCCACCCTCCAAAACAACAACAACACCGCCGCACCTCACCCTCCCCCCACCCGAGGCCCCTCCAGGCACCACTCAGAGCCAGTGGACTTTAGCTCGGTTCGGAACGCCGCCCTGCGCAGCATTGCAGCAGGCACCCACGCCACCCATGGGAGCGATCCCCATGACACAAACCCTACGGCAGCAGCCAGTGGTGTAGAGGGAGCGCCCCAGGTTGTCCAAGTGCTTGGGCATGACCCAGTGGGTGGTGGTGGCGGTGGTGCGGTGGTGCTGCTGCCCCGCACATCTCTCAAGCCGCTGAGCCAGGATCAGGTAAAGGCGCTGCGGGCAAGGGTGCGCGCGCAGCGGTCCGTGCGCAGCCTGGCGCAGGGTTGAGTGGGGGCCCCCGGCGGGCATTTGGCTCTAAATTGGAGGTCTAAGCTACGCGAGCGTTGGGTCAGTATGGGGAGCGCGCCAATCATTTACCAATTGGTGCAATGCCATGGCATTATCGTCACATCTGACATTGATACAGTAACTGGCCCAGGCTATTCCTTGGTGGATCAGCCTGAGTGGCAGTGACCGCAGCTTATGACAAGGCTTGCCAGTCACTGGCCCAGTGTTGGGCTCTTTACCATCGTTGGCGTAATCGTTGGCGTAATCATGTACACGATTATGTTTGAATTACAGAAATTATCCAGTTGATTTGAGTCAATCATGATTGAAGCATCATCACGCCCACTTGGCCAGTCTGAGACTGGGTTCCGTCCATGATCCGTAATAATCCCATGGCATTGCTCTACAATGTCACATTGTGTCCGACACCCGTCCGACAGTGTTAATAACAAATTGTTTAAACACCAGTCACATGTGCCAGACTGCAATACTATTGCGTATTTACGAAGTACGTAGTGGTACTACCTATGCCATGCACCCCTTACCCCAACCCTTCCCTCCCAAGTACTCCAGTGCAATGCCACCCCCTTGCGTCCAACAATAGTCTCATGCACATCGAGTGCCACCCGGCAGACCCATGCGCGCTGCCAACCCTTGCTTTGGTAAAAAGTGGACGATGCAACCTGCCTGGTTTGTGCGCCCCATGGTGGCCGCACAAGCATCAAGCCAATCAGTTCTTGCCTGAAGAAGAATACATTGGTGCTTGCCTGCGAATGGATACATTTCCCTGTGCCCCCCCCCCCACCCTGCCACTGCCTCGGGCGCCTGTGACCCTCTCACTGGCATCTGCATGCCATTCCCACCATTGGGCATGCTTCAGCCTTCCTCAAACCCCAACAGCTGACCCGATTGTGGGGTGTGGTGCGCACTGCTGGCTCGCTGGGGCACCGCAGTGATACCGACTCCCCACTGCGCCGCACATGCCCAGCCAGGGTTTTGCCTCGCGGCGGACGCTCACTTCTTTGCCACGTAGCCCGTCTGCAGGTAGCGCAGCTCGGTGTTCTTCTTTGCGTTGACCAGGTTGGGCTGCTCCAGGGTGAGCTCCTTCTGGCCAAACAGGATGTTGTCGGCGCACTCCACGCCCAGCATCAGGCTGTGGTCCTGCGCAAGGGGTGGTGGGGGTGGTGGTGGTCAGGAGGGGGGGAGAGGGTGGTGGTGGTCAGGAGGGGGGGAGAGGGGGAAGGGGGCGGATGGCCCGACCTGGCATGGCGGGGTGATAGGCATGCAGTACACATCCTGACCAGCACCACTGTAAACTACATGCTGACATAACATGTGGTCAATAGCAGAAGAGCAAAACTGCAGCCCAAATGCATCTGCCCATGTCAACACTCCATGCATTTGCTACCAAGGCTCTCACCTGGTTGACCACCTCGTAAACCCATCCCCCACAAACCCTTCGCAGAACCCTAGTGCCCAACAAACCCTAACCACGATCCTATCCTGGTGCTCACCTGGTTGGCCACCTCGTACTTGTACGCCCCAAACCTGCCGCGCGACCAGATGTTGTGCTGCCTGAGCCAGGGCAGCGCCTGCACCAGCACGCCGTCGCGGCCCACGCTGGGGGTGGGGTAGCCGTGCTCCAGGCGCCTGGGGGGGGGATTGTGGGGTGAGCGATGTGCTGGTGGCAACATGCATATAATGACTGGATCTCATGCGCCGCGGCACGCCGCTTGGAAGCTTTTCTTGTGTTTGTAGTAAGTGTGGAAACATGGGACAACACCACTGCCAGCAATCCCACCATGGCGTGATCACCTCTCAGCCCCCATGCCGCCGCACCCCCTCGCCTCGGCATTAAAACTGAATAATTTGCTAAATGGGCGAGAATAGCCCAAACCCTCACCTGTGGTAGATGGACACGATCTCGTCTGTGGGCGAGATGAGCTTGGTGTTGATGGCCCCGATGATGGTCTCCTTCACAACCTCGGACCAGGTGGCGCCACCCAGCTGCACGGGCTCCTGGCCCACCGGCTTGAACACGCTGTTCTCGCTAATCTCAAACATGAGGGACCAGTAGGGGCCCTCGGAGGGGGCGGCCTGCTCGGGGGTGGGGTCGCTGCAGTCGCCCTGCGGGAGAGGGGTGAGGGGGGTGAGGGGACGGTTATGAGTACCATGCATGCCCCAGGTGGGTGTGTGCAACCGATAGCGGATGCTTCTCACTGATCAAGAACCAAGGGTGGGGTGCGGGCGCCAGTGGGTGCCATTCGGAGATGGGGGCGGGTATGTGGGATTCATTGCGCGCCCAGGAAAGATGCCACTGGCTACGGCATTATCAATCCTGGCCACACACCATGCGTCAGATGCTTCATGTGCAAGCCCCAACCCCTTCCCATGCAGCGTGCCATTTCGGTACAATTCCTATATGCCCCCCCCCTACCACCTTGGCGCCGCTTCGAAATTGCTGTCTGCTAACCTAGTTACACTACTAGAGGAGCTTTATAATGAGCATGTGTAATACAGGAGTTTTATTATTACATTTTCAACAGACAGTTTTTTTGTATAGTCATTACAGTAAGAAGGGGAAAACCGTCCTTCTTTGACACCTACCATGCACAGCGTGGGCAGCTTTGTGTCGTCCGCTGGGCAGTTCTTCTTGGCATAGTGCGAGAACACCGTGGTGCGGTAGAATGGGCAGTCATCCTCGGGGAAGTACAGCCAGCACTTGAGGCCGTGGGGGCATGCGCCCCTGATGCCGATGCCCACGATGTGCGAGGAGCTGTGGGTGAGGCCATCGGCCCACTCGCTCTTGCCCAGCCACCTGCCGGGAGGGAGAAGGAGTTAGGATTATTGATTTAGTGGGACCTCAGACCTTGCCTTACTCCCTGGTAAGGCAGGCGCAAGGAAGATTAAACCAAAGGATTGCTGTTCCCTAAGATGTACCATACTCGGCTGCCACCAGAGTGTACTTCAAGCCAAATTGACAGGCAGATGATGGCACGATCTAAATCGATGCAATGCACCCAGGCGCTGCAAAGCAATGATGTTGTCCATCTGCCAGGCTTGGCAACACTTTGCCTGCTGCACACCCAACGCCACCTCCTTCCAGCACTGATGCCCATGCATCCACACGCCACCGCCCAGCCATGTGCACAGCCTGCTCCTAAACCCTACCTCAGGGTGATGTCCAGTGGGATCGTTGAGATGAGGGCGTCATACTGGATCTTCTTGCCGCTGGCCAGCACCACTGTCTTGGCCTCAGCATCCAGGCTCACAACAGCCTTGTCTTGGCCGTACACCTGCACGCCACAGCAGGAGGAACCATGAGGGCCATTGGACCGCCACGCCACCGCAAGGGTACCCAGGGTGCTCAGTTCCCAGCCATGCTGTGCCATATCCATCGGCATAAAGAGACATGGCAAAGCACCTTGCCATGGATATGCCCCCGCGCACACTGCGGGCCACCGGCCATGCTTTGCCATATCCCCTCTCGAGAGTTCCTCCCCGCTCAGCCCATCCCCAATCCAACTCCTTACCTGCTTCTCCTGTGGCAGCAGCTTGGCCACCGCCTTCCAGATCCCGCCAGTGCCGCCCTCCAGTGGGAAACGGAACACCGCGTTGGGGCCCCACCCCGCGTCCTCCTTGCCATGGATCACGTTGGTGATGGCGCGGGTCACGTCCACTGTTGCCACCCGCTCGCCCAGCCAGTCACACTGCATCTCCGTGGTAGGGACGGCCCACACCTGCAGGAATGTTGTTTGCATTGCTAAGTTGTGGCAACGTTGTGGGTAGTGCTGGCGGGTGGTGTGTAGCAAGGCGCACCAGTGGCGTACGTAGCTTCATGTTCCTTCAATTACATCGTGGTTCTATGGCTTTGTGATGATGTAGTCCCTGTCTGTCAGTAGCCTGTCAGTACATTCTTACCTTGAAGTTGTATGGCCGCATGAAGAGGTCTGCGATGCCTGCGCCCATCACCCGCAGGATCCACTCGTCAAAGTTGGTTGGCTTGCCTTGGGCCAGCGCCACTGCCACCTTAGCCTCCACCAGACCAGTCAGGCACTTGATCTGTGGCCACACACCCACAAAGTGTCAGCAACTAACCTGGATCTGTGCGCCTAAGAAAAGCCCGTGAGTTGGTTGCACGCAATATGGCATGACAGCAGTGAGCTTTGCACCAGTTGTTCCACCCAAACTGTTGGTAGTACTTGTGCCAGTGGGTTGTCTGCCCCTAGTCTCTTGTAGGGAGATGGCCCAGGGAGGGTGCCAGTGGGGTAAGGTTCCGCCTCTAGCAGCCTAGACTGGGTCAGATTTGGTAAAGGTGTGCAGGATCGAACCTGGTCCTCCTTCTCCAGCGCGCTGATGTTGTTCTGGAATGGGTAGGCCACCCATCTGTTCTTCAACCACACGTAGGACACCCGCTCCAGTGTGTTCCAGGCATCAGGGCCTGACCCCACAGCAGTGTCCAGCAGCTCATCGAAGTACTGGTAGTGGCTGAAGATGACGTGGCCGCCCATGTCAAACAGGAACCCCTCTGGAGTGACATCGGTGCAGGCCAGGCCACCCGCCTCCTCCGCCTATGGGGAACCAGAATAACAGACCGTTTGGTCAACCATGCCATGACGCAGAATGGGTGGAAAACAGCGAAGGAAAGGCAAAGAGGACTGCTTTATCGAAAAGCGCGGTTCTTGTGGAGAAACAACTGACTAGAGAGTGTCTGCAGAAGCTGCCTCGGGGCAATCTAGAGTGTGCGCGCATATCATGAGGGCCACAGGCGTCCCACTATGGGATCCACACTGTATGTGACTAGATCGCCGTACCATGTCGATGAGCTTCCAGTCTTGCACCCCATGCTGTTCCAACCTGGTGGCAGCTCCCAGGCCTGTTGGCCCAGCACCGACGATGAGCACGGACACCTGGAGTGAGCATGGTCACAGTTGCTGTCTGACCCACATAACAGGATGAACCATCAATGTGCTAGCCAAACCCACAGGTCACTCACCTTCTCGACGTCCGTCATCTTTGCTGAAGGATAGTGCACACAATCCTTTTGGTCCACTGAAATAGTAGAGAGTTCGGTCACACAAAAGTTGATCTAGGCAGGTGCACGATCTGGTCTACCCGCAGACTTTTCCAACCGTCAATTGCCAACAGGGTAGCAACTTATAGCACTGCCACGCCGCCAACTATGCAAGCCAACTTGCAAGTGCAACCAGTTGTCACAACACAGCAAGACCTTGTAGCTGCAAGTGTTGCTGCAAAGCACCTGCGCTCGCAGCGTTGGAACGGCCAATCGGAAATAGAATTCATTTTTGGGAAGGAATATTCCCAAAAAATAATTGGATTTTGTTTTTGGGTTGCAACATTCTTGTGCCCCTGAAACCACTGCACTAGGTAGTGAGTCATGGGCCATGATATGGCTGGGTTGCATGGAACATTAACTGAAGTGTTTTTTTACAGGCAAAAGAGAATGCCTAACGCAGCAAACGTGAACAACATCAGGCTGCATCAATGCACAACATGTGCAGTTCTCTGAGCAACTGCCACAATAAGGCATTTTTCAACAATGACTATGCATGATATAACTGTATCTCCTACACCATTGGCTAAGGCAGTGCTGCGCAAAAACTGGATAGAACTGCAATGCAACATTCGACAAGCAACCCCTGGGCAAAGTACAGGTTGTGCAAAATGCATGCCACCCTAGGGGCCTCCTGGAAGAAACACAACTAGCAACCCTGATCAGTGATATTCGTTCAGTTTTCCATCCATTGGCGTTTTTCAATTGGCAACCGTTGCTTTCTAGGCTTTCTACCTGCTTCGGTCTATCGCCTGGTCCCACGGCGGCGTTGGCTCCAACCAGCCCCAAGACAGGGCAGTGCGCAGGTCAGAAGCTCCTATCCCCAAGCGTTCCTTAAGAGTAGAACAAATTGCCACGGAGCAGCAGCACTACCAGCACCAAAAAAAAGGCGAGTGTGGCGTCCCCAGGCACCCAGAGGATACCTATATGTCGCCAATTCCCGCCTGGGGATGCTCTACCAGCTAGCATGGGCCCTAGTTCACTTTGGCAGAAATACCCCCCTACCCCTTCCACAGCATCTTCTAGGAATGCTTCAAAATGTAATGACCCAGTTCCCGCCATGGGATACCCCATTTGCTGCCACCCTCCACTGGTTGGCATTTTCCAAGCGCATGCCACAAAATGGTAGCAGCAAAACAAAAACGTAAAAAAATCCCAAACACCCAACTCAATGTAACCTCACTCCTGGCGATGCAGCGAAGTGCGTGGGCCCTTGATCGCTTCAGGCTCCGACACATATTCCCTCCCCGGCATCTTCTTGCTGTGCTTCGCCCTTTCCCCCAGGCGCGAGACGCCGCTGGGGATCCCCAGCACAAACGCCTTGCCCTCCAAGTCCACCCGCTCCACGTACAGCTCCCCATCTGCGTCGCGCTGCTCCAGGCTCGTTGGCGTGGGGATCCCTGGCTCACCCGAGGTTCCTCGCTCTAGCTCTGCGGCCTGCTCCGCTGCAGCCTGTACATACAAATTCAGTTCAGTTTGAAATCCAGTTTATAATGGTATGGCTATTTTTTTCCAATATTTGATAGAATTTTGGCTCGTCATCTGCGTCCCGCTGCTCCAGGCTGGATGGCGGGAGAGTCCCCGGCTCTACCCCGGTTCCTCGCTCTAGTTCAGCCGCTTGCTCAGCAGCAGCCTTTGCACACATATTCGCAAGATAACAAGATATTTGAAGCACTTCTGCAAAGTGTTTTCATGATGAATAACATTTCGGTTGGTCTTGAGCCAACCCCCACCCAACTTGAAAGAAACTTGGAAAAAACAAACTGGAAATCTCACCACCCTGCCTCAACCACCACGTACCAGTACCAAAGCTACTCTAGTCCTGCATGCAAGCAAGGCCACCCCCGTCCTCCACCCACCCACCACCCACCTTGAACGACTGCAAATCTCCTTCTTAGCTAAGGTTGGTACAGGCTGATGGTGAGACAACGCCCATCGACATGACGCATGGTGCACCCCCACCCACCCCCACAGCACCCCACACCCTCCCTTACCCACCGCATGCTGGTAGTGTCAACGCATGCAACATTGCCGGCCTCCCCTGCCCCACCCACCTTGAACGACTGTGATCGCCTGGCGCCCTTGCCCGCATGCTTGCTGATGGTGAGCGCCACCCCAAGGGGGATAATCAGCAGCACTGCCGCGAGGATGAAGGGCGCCCCGGGGTAGTAGGGGATGTACTCGGGCCGATCTGTGCGGGTGAAAAGGGTGAACACCCATGCAAAGAGGATGGGTCCAAAGCCCATGGCCAGAGATCGGGCCCCGTAGAGCGCCCCCTGCACCGCGCCCTGCTCGTGCTCCTCTGCATTGACAGACTTGATGCTGCTAATAGCGGGGAATGCGACAGAACCTGCAGACAAGCAAAAAGCAAGCAGTTGACAAAATGCCTTTTGGCGCGGCGAGATTTGTAGCAGAATGGCCCGCGCTTTTGTTTGCAGCCAATTTGGTCAACTGTTTGTTTTATTTTCAGTCTGCCCATGTTCCTCCTCATTTACAGACTTGATGCTGCTGGTGGCGGGGAAGGCGACAGAGCCTGTAAAATAAATGGTTTTTTGCTGGGCGAGGGAAATATATTGTTGCTGTCTTATGCTCAAACAAACAACTAAAGGCCACCGAGCATGCAACCATGTGGTTTTACTTGAAGGCAGGCAACCATTTGCTTTCTTTAAAGGTGTACAGTGTATTGGCACCACCAGCGGCGGAACACCCCGCACAAGGCACCTTGTAAAGCCACAACGCATGCACATCATAGAGCACTAGGGCGCACACCCCAGGACAATGGCTCCTTTAGGCACCGCGCCCCCTGTTTTTATCGGGTTCACGCTCATTTGCAGGGTTGAGTGCGCACCTATCGAGCCCACAGCCGCAGCCGCATACGCCATTCCCTTGTTCTCCACAAGGGCATACAGAATCTGCTGCACCAGGCTGCCCAGCAGGCCTGCAGGGAAAGAGGGGACAAGAATTAAAAATCATATGATGTACGATTAATGTTTCATTACAATCATACAAGATATACAGCAGTGGCCGCAACAGCACCGCCTTCACCACCCATGCCCGAAAGACAATTCGAATGCAAGCGTGCCCATTTCATTTTTGCTGCACTGGGATGCCCTTATTGCCCTTTTCAAATCCTGTCTCACCTATGCACAGCACCCGCGTCTCCCCAAATATGCTGAGCAGCGGGCGCAGCAGCAGCGCCTGCACCACCAGGCTTGACAGGCCCCACACCTCAAACAGGATGGCCTGGTCCTTGATCCGGAAGTTGAGCTTGATCTGCGGGTTGGTGGGTGGGGTTTAGGGTTTGCAACAGGTTTCTGGGTTGACTTCACCAGTAGCAGTCGGACTTGCACATGCGGCGCCAAGCAGTTGAGCGTTTGCGATGTATGGTGGAAGAATTGTAATGCCAGCTCAAGGTCCTGCTATTGAGGTCAGTCCATGTAAATCTAAAAATATGAATGTACAGTTAATAATTTATATTTCATACCTGCAGGTCCACGACCCCCTCAAAATACCACCCTACACCCTACACCCTAAACAATAAACCCTGCACCCTAAAATATAAACCCTACACCCTACCTGCAGGTACTGCATGAGCAGGTCCATAACCCCCTCAAACACCACCCCGGTCATCATGAGGCACACGGTAAGCTTCTGGAACAGGCGGCTGCGCATGAGGATGCGCAGGGCCCGGAAGGTGGAGCCAAACGCGTGGCGGCTGCCCTCCTTCTGGCGCCGGATGGCCTGCAAGCCAAAGGCACGAGTGGCTCAAATGCGGGTTCAAGAATGCAAATGACATGACATGAATGCATGCGCCATAAGGCCACGTCACAACCCGGCATGCTGGTGACGTGGGAGTGGAAATGGCCACCTTTTGTGCGCACTCCCTCCCATGCCAACACATCAAATATCGATACATTTCCCTCAGTGCCTATTACGTGACCCCACCTGCTGCATGGCCTCAGGCGAGAGTGACTCCTTCAACCCTACTAGGGTGTAGCACAGGCAGAAGGACATGGCGCCGAACGAGGCCCATGCCGCTTGGATGGGCTGAAGGAAACCTCCCAATATGGGCCCAACCAGTGCGCCCACTGAGAATGATGCCATGATGAGGCCAAACGCAGGGGCCCTGTGGAGATTTTTGTGGGTAAGTGGGTGGGTGGGTGGATGGGGTGTTGGTGTGCGGTTCCATGCGAGCATGTGTGTGTCCGCACATCCATACGCCACCATATGCAGTTTACTGCCATAGTATCAAAACACGAAAAACACCGCTCACTTCGGCTTATCCCGTGGTCCACAGAATTTACAATGTTAAAATGTACTGTGATTGTGATCATTGCAGTGCATATTGCCCCCACCTGTGCCGAGGCTCCATAAAATCCGCCACATATGCCAGCGAGATAGAGATGGTGGACACCCCCCCACTGAATGCGCTGGCTGGGAAGTAGAAGAACAGCGGGAGGCCTGCAGTCAGATGCGCCAGCAGCACAACCACGGGGATCATCTGAAAAAGCTGACCTGCCAATAGGAAGGGCTTGCGGCCGTACGCATCGCTCCAGTCCCCGATGATGGGCGCCTGTGGAGTGCATGTGGGTGGTGAGTGAGCAAGTAGGGGGGTGTTTGTCAGATGCATGTGATTGGGTGACATGCGCCAACCAGCCAGTGGTGGAGTCAAGAAAAGCTGGCCTGCCAATAGGAATGGTGTGTGGCCATACGCATCGCTCCAATCCCCGATGATGGGCGCCTGTGGGAGTTGGGGGTGGTGGCAGGGGGGTGGTTAAAGTGGATCAATGTTCAGTATTTTACATGCAGCGGTGTTGAGGGTGGCTTGCATGCACCACATGTGAGTGGTCAATTTACATGCAGCGAGTAAATTGGTGTTGCTGCAGAGGATCGGGGCTAAAGTTCAGGTTGAGGTTACAGTCAACTTAGGGTTGATGCAGAGGTAAGCACGCACCATCAAGAAAGACAGGATGGCGTTTGACACAAAGGAGCTGAGCGAGCTCCACACCACTGTGTCAGAGTGCGCGTTGATGCACGCATCAGGGGCCTCGCCGCTCTTGAAGTCCTCGCAGTGCAGGGTCTCGTGTGCGCGGTGGGATGCGAAGAAGTCGGTGAGGAGGGTGGGGGTGACGGGGGCCAGCATGATGAGGCCTGGGGTGGGGGGAGGGGGTGGGGGTTGAGGGCTGGTGTGCGGTGTGTGTGTGTGGGGGGGGGGGCATGGGAGAGCATCAGCAGCGGGGAAGGGGTTCTGCATGGACCCTATGCAGAGCAGATGGCCTTGTACTAGGGATATGATGATAACATGGTGCGCTTGCTGTGGTGTGGGTGGGTGTAGGCTACTCCTGGATGGGGTACATCTTGGTCTGGGTTTAGGGTTTAGGGTTTGCGGCGGGAATCAGCACGGTATGTGCACCTCCTGTACGTGTCCACGGCTTGCCACAGGCCATGCATCACCCACAACCAGCAATGACCCAAAACTCTAAACCTCCAACATCACCCCAAAACCCTAACCCCACCCTACAGGCAACCTACAGGCTGGCTACCAGAAAAGGCCCAGATACCAGGGCCCACACCCAGGTGTAAGCACTGTGCGCCAGATACGACATGTATGAAGCTGGTGCACTTGACAGACGGCTTGTGCAGGATAGGAGTGTATGACCTGGTACCTGTGGGTGGATGCATCCCCAAAGGGTAAACGCATAGTAGTGCTGTAACCTGGGACCCTCACCCGTGATGTATGTGAAGAGCATGGGGAACAGCCTCCACGTGGAGGTCCTCCATAGCTGCTGGAGGAACCCCTCCTGCATCTCTTCCTCGAACAGCAGGGTGTCCTGGTTGCTAGGCATGCATCCCTATGTGGGTGCGCGTATTGCTCCCCCCAGTTAAAAGTTACCGGTTGTAACCCGTCAATCCTGTAGGCCACCCACGACGTCAATAGGGAGATGCAGTTGCTGGCTGTGGGCTGTGGGTGCTGAGGGGAGTTGCTGGGCACACGTGGGTTGCATGCACTGGTTCGAGGAAGATGCATGCACAACTGTGAAACGCGCGTGTCGAGGTCTCGTTCAGTACAAACACACTACAGCAACTTCAGCAGCTCGTTCGTCGAGGGCGCGAGTGTAGAGGTCGCAAAAACGCAAGGCATGTTTATTTGTAGAGTTTTATGAGGCGCACAGGAATGGCGTGTGAACTGTCCACCTCACATCCGCGGGTCGATGCAAATGTGGGTCACATTGGAAATACGGGGGGGCAGTGGCATGTCGCCAGCACAAATATAGAATGTGCCCCAGTGAGATTCTCCGACCGATATCAACCCCCAGGTTGGGTGAAAATACAATGCCGCCTGCCGCCTGCCGCGCCATCTCCTGGGGTCCGCCGTTTTGCCCTTGTGAATAT
The DNA here is from genome assembly GCA_032358255.1 of Heterotrichella gracilis. Taxonomy (NCBI): domain Eukaryota; class Xanthophyceae; order Tribonematales; family Xanthonemataceae; genus Heterotrichella; species Heterotrichella gracilis. Next base: position 45,620 of record JAULBX010012985.1, on the reverse strand, counting down.
AAATAACTTTTTGCAAGTAGTTGAGGTCTCCTTCTTCAAGTCTGGTATCAATAAAGATGCTTGTCTAATAGTCTGTCATTGCCTTGCTCCACTGCATCCCTTTGTACATTCGTTGGACGACAAGTGAGACGAAAGTGAGAAGAAATTTACTACCTAGGTTATAAGTAAACACCCCTTCACATGCCAGGCAGGCTGGTTGATCAGCAGTTCTCGCGGGTTGTAGTGCCCTCGTGCGAGCAATGAGTGGCCCCTTACAACACAGAGTGAGGGGGCCACTCAGGGCTTGCACAAGGGCACTACGTTCGTGTACACCTTCACAGCATGGGGGCCAGAATTTATCAGCAGAATGGTGCTGCAAGTCAGGAATCAGGCCGGCAATGCCCATAGGGTACCATGATGGTCAAGAGGAGTACCACGTAGCGCTAATGCTGCCACTTACGTTATGGCAATCATATTATGGCAGCTATTATGTTACGGCAGAGTAATGGTTGCCGGCAACCCCTGATTACCCTAGGTATGTTACTCCAAGGAGCTTCCATACGTGTAGTCAAGCGCATGGAACACGCACGACCGCAGTGGTATCCCTGCCCTCGTGAACCTCCGCGCCCAGAACTGCCACTCAATGGACCCAAAAGCTCCAAAGCTGTGTTCCAGCACGTCTGGAAAGCAGATGACCCCAATCCATTGGAAGGGCCTGTACTGCTGCGCCAGGTGGAGCTCGTGTAGCCGCTGACACTCTCTGCTCTTGTAGTCCCTGCGATTGGTCCACAATTTAGTTATTCAGATTTTATTTTGGTTTTAAATAAATACATGCATTTCATCAGTATAGCGAGGTTAACCGCCAGCGAGCCGCTGTATCACTGTGGCAGATTACATTCTGACTTGGGTGACCATGTACCCATATACCGTGAAGTATAATCTCACGACTATGACCCAAGCACGTGCACAACATTGAACTTCACTGAAGTTGTGAAATGCAGCCAGCCGCTTGCCCAAGATCAAGATGCCGCACCATCAAGGTGCAATATTCATATCAATGCCATGTGGCGCAGATGAGTGGCGCAGATGAGTGGGTCGATGAGCCTGGCTGCAATGCTGAGCAGTGCCTTCCCCTCCACTGCGAGATAAAACCTACACAAACCCTAAAACAGCCCTCAACCTTGAAGCTCAATGCAAGACATTAGATGCGATGCTGTGCACCATACGCACATAAGCAGCTCCACGAGCTTGAGCCTGGCTGCATTGGAGTGCAATTCCTTCACCTCCACCGCAATGGTCCGGCAGGCCTTGTGCTCGGAACAGCACCTGCGAGCCAGCACAGCATGCCATGTCACGCACAACAACCTGCTTAGAATTCAGAAAAATCCCCGCTCGGGGTTTCCTAAACTACGCCTCCAGTGTGGGCACATAATTGATATGTGATCAGCAGTAATTGCCTACCTGATCAGCAGCGATCATTACCTGAGGAATGCCTCCAGTGTGGGCACATGCACCCCCTCCCGCCCGCCGATGCGCAACCGCTGCAGCTCATGGAGGGTCACATCCTAGAGCAACATTGTATGACTCAGGAGATTGCAAGGTTTGGGGTTTAGGGTTCAGGCTTTAGGCTTGCAAGGGTGCCCCATGCATGGCGATGAAGCATGGCCCATTGCGCGTAGGGGAGGCTAAGGCGCTGGTCACATTCCCACGCCAAAATGTAGCATGCAAGGGGTCAGCCAGTGTATGCATGTGCACGCCATGCTGTTCACCCACCTGCACAGTGCACAGTGTTCATCCCAGGGATAATATGAAAGCCCAACACACAATGCAAAAACGGGGTCAGCTGTGCAAGCATGTGCAAGCCAGGCTGTGCACCCACCTGCACGCGTGTTGATCCCAGCTGGGATGCATCGATCCCCAGGGACTGAAGGATCTCCCCGTTCGCCCCCTCTGTTGGGAATGCCCTAGCTAGGGTTGCGTCGTGGAACACCACCAGCTCCCCATCCTTCGTCTCCTACACACAGGATGGGTAGCCACACCTAAACACAAAATGCTCCTTTCCCTGCCATACATCTGTACCCATGCTATGCATCCATGCACAGCCACACGTGCCTTTCTACAGCCACCACGCTCTCCATGCGGCATGTCACAAAACAAAATGGATTAGCCATGCACAGTGCCGAGAACAAATCCATTGACCGTGTCCATGTCCATGCCTCGACAAAAATACAAGATAAGTGCAAGGCTTGACCCTGCTTGATCTGCAACGCCAGTCAGCAGCACCACCCAGCCACTGCCTAGCTGGATGCCAAACCCTAATCCTAAACCCTAATCCTAAACCCGCAACCCGCAACCCTGAGCACTGCTACCTGGATGTCAAACTCTATGTAGGAGAGCTTTGGCAGTGGCCCCTGGCTGCTGTTGTCCCTCCTGATCAGATCCGACAGGCTCTCCAGCGTGTTCTCGCAGTGATGTCCTACAGTGATCGGTACCCAATCAGGAGTGATCGCAACCAAATCAGCTCCGCCAGGCTCTCCAGCGTGTTCTCGCAGTGGTGTCCAAAATGCGCACACCAAAATATTGTGAGTATGCACCTACAGTACCCTACCCCCTACCCATGCAAGTAGCCCACCAGATATACATCCACAGGACCATCCCTAGTACGCATCCAATACCTTCAGTACCCTACACACCCTTACAGTACCCTAAACAGAACCTTGAGTACCCCTGTGTCACACTAGCAAGGGCATACGCAACCTCATGGCCTGTGCGAGCAGGGCGTTGCTCACAGGGTTTAGGGTTTGGGGTTTAGGGTTAAATGCGTGTTTAGGGTTCAGGATTTGAAGTGCACGCAGCGCGTTGCTCACATGTGTAGCCCAGTGACCCCCATTGGTGGTCTGAAGGGTATCCACGGGCTGCCACCAACCACCAAGGCCACCACAACCGCCAGTAGCCAGTACCTACCCGCAACCATACGCCACCCTACAGTACCCCTTCAATACCCTATGCCTACAGTACCATACGCGTGCAGTACCCTTTGCCTACAAGCTCCTATCCCAACAGCGCCCCATACGCCGCTCCACAGCCGCATACGTCCACCTTACAATACCCTTACCAGCCACTGTGCGCACATGCATGGGCAATACTGACCCACCTGCATAGCCTTCTGACCCGCATCTGTGCCCTATGTTGTCCACGGGCTGGCGCCACGTCAGAACCGCCACCAGCAGCACCAGACAGGCGCACAGCACCTTGGCGGTTTCATATGGGCCAACAGCGAGGGCCAGGGTGGTGGCCAGGGCTGCAGCTGCGATGCTCCTTGCATTCAACCTGGGAAATACAAGCAGGGTGTCATCAGAACAGACAGCAAGCGGCTCTATCAAGTTAAGGGGTTGCGGTATTGAACGCTTCTGGTTACCAGTGCTCTCTGTAGCCGGTTGTCCCTATCCAACATATGCATGCATCTGGCATGTATGCACCTTTGGTAGGATGGTACAGGGTGGTCTTCACACTTACCTCGCAAAAAGCCGAGCAGCACGGCCCAGTATGAACAACGATATTATCGTCACTCCCAGCAGCTGGATTGGGCGGCTAGCAATATGGAGATGGCCCACGCCTGCTTGCACTTGGGTGAACACTTTGCTTAGGAACCCAGTTGCCATTGTGCAGATACCAGCCAAGTGCCGAGCGACTAATGATATTCAAAATCCCCGGTGACTACTTCAGAGTCGCCTGGACTGGCGCTCGCCTTGTCAACCCACTTGGCACACTATGGTGCTGCACATGCTTGCGTTGTCTAATTGGCCCTTGTATACCCTTGTGTGTTGCCGATCCATGCTGTGAATAACTCGAGAAAAAAGGGGAGTCTGAGTTGCGACTTTGCAACGTTGGATAGTGCCTGATAACGTGAATATATAGGCGTATGCCCTCCTCCATTCCTTGTAACCGCCTGGGCAGTGACAAACCCTAAACCCTACCATCTGGAGGAATGTCGTTCAGGCCCCGTGGGCAGTGCGGTACCCTGTATATCCAGCCATGGACAAGCCTATAGCAAGCTGTCATGGGGTGGCACAGGGCAGGCGTATACACAGCACGTTCCTCTTACTCTACATGTATAGGGTACTCTGCTTGTCTACGTTGTGTTGTTGTACCGTATTGTCTATTTTGCCATGTGAGTCCTGTCACTAGCCCCTTGGGTGTCTGGATTATATCCTTTGCATAATAGATAATATAACAAAGTTGGGGAAAAAACTATACTGGAATCCGCATCACTTGATTTCCAGGCAAATACACACGCCGATCTTGGCGTATTACTAGTAGATTGCTATTGATAGACCCACAGCGGCGGTGCAGCGACCACCCCACCAGACCCACAGCACCCAGTGCAGCCCTGTAGTGACAGCGCTTGGAATTTATAAGCGTGGCTTGCCACAACCAGTGGCCGCAGACTGCATACGTGGAATTAAGAAGCGATCATCTGCACTAACCAACAGACATCATCCATAGACAATTGGGCAAACAGGAATAAATTGTCATCAGTGGCAGGACATGGCAACTGACGTCACCTACTGTTGACGTGCCTCCTAGGATAGTATATATCAAGCAAGTGCACAGGGAAATATGAAGACACCACCACCAACCAAGCACTGAAGATCACTGCTGACCCCATTTTGCTCCTTCACCCTAGCCACTAGCTCCCTCCAGTCCCCCCACATGCAGCAACTATATGCATGTATACTCGTACCACCATTGTTTTGTGTCATGGCAGGAAACAGTTGCTTGCGAAAGTTTGTGGCACCATCCCCATTCTGATCCCCAGTATCCCACCAGCCTAAACCATTGGCAATGGGTACCAGCCAGTCTGGCTTGGCATGTGGAGATGACTCTGTCACTGGTCAGGAAGGGCAGCGACTCTTCCAGACCCTGTGGGCGTTGGCATTCCATCTGCTGCACCTGCACATGCACATGTGGTGCACAGCTCTTTAAATCATGGTAGGACCATTTTGAAGTCTGGTCACGTGGGTGATTATGTTGACACTATCACTGTGACCATGGCAGGTATGTAAGCACTCTGCTGGTAGACAATTAGGCATCCACTGCAGTCAAAAGATGACATTGCATGCGTGCATTGCGATGAATCTACGGAGCAAGAATTAATGAGTCTTCTCCATGCGTATCCACTGCAGTCTGCAATGACTGCATGGCATGCGCACTGCCACAACCATCATGGGTCTACATTTAGGGTCTATGGGCACGGCATGCGCACTGCGATGGATAATTCAGCATCACAATACCTGAGCTTATGGAAACACTAGTGCGTACAAATGTGGTTCTACGAGAGTAGTGTACAGAGGTGCATCGCTGCATTAGCCTGTTCACTGAACAGAGATTCATTGCTGGGCGCATGGTCTTGGCACTGCCTCAGTCCATTCGAGCACTGGCAAGTTGGTGCCTGCATGCTGAGACTGTTTTCAACATGCCCTATTGATGGGCATGGAGCAATGTCTAGATGGATATTCCTGTATTATAGCACTGAAATAATACCCCTTAATAGTCTGTCATGGCAGGTTTCTGCTCACTTGGTTGCCAAGGTCAGCGCAAGCGTGCATGCACCGTTGCTGGCAAAGGGGCTGCCACACAAAATTTACCTGCGTTTTCTTGCCAGGCAGGAAAGGGTACTTATAATATTTGAAGCAGACACATGACGGCATGCAATGCCATTGCAATGCCAAAATCATGCAACCATTGCGTCATGCAATTTACATTAAACTGCGTGTAAATTTTTGGATCTTGCGTGCCAATTTTTGGATCCTGCGTGCAAATTTTTGGATACCCTGCCGGTGGCTCACTGCCCTTGGCCATGTGCATGCGGTTACACTCAGTGTCTGTACTGTAACAGACATGTCTGAGATCATCTGAGACTCTCAATGAGTCATTTGGTCAGACCAAATGGCTCTTGTTGTAGGGCCTGGCCTGGCTTGCAGCAAGTGTGTGGGCAATTCATATTGTGCTTCAACGCCAAGCCATCTGATATAGGGGACTGATTGCTGGAGGGGATTTTGAACCAGCTGCCATCATCCCCATCATGAAGGTTCCATCCCCACCTGGTGATGGCGCCGCCGGGCAGGTGGTCCACCTGCCGCCACCACCCACACAGAAGTGGTCCGTTCCGCCTCTGCAGAGGCGTCAGCTGACGTGGCGAGCTGGATCAGATTCTGGTCCATGCGATGCCATCTGAGGTAACCAAAATACAGCTCTCAGCCAACGAATGGCCAGAAATGGGGTCATTTTTGGGCTTGATGAGTCACGGTCCATTGGCTGGCCGACGTCAGCTGAGTCATCCTACAACTGCAATACAGGGGGGGGATTTAATTTCATGCCCAGGGACCGTGAGGTCTGGCGCGCCCGTTTTTGGCTTCTCATAAGCAGGCAGAACCCTTTTGGCTGCTCTTAAGCAGTCGAAACCCAGCAACATGTGAGGTCTTTTTTAGCTGCTTCGTGTATCCATGTACAACGTGTTGCCAATCCGAACGAAGCTGCGTTCACTACTCCGGTGCAACGTTGCCGTCCTGACCACTTGGGTCAACAGGCGGTGACAAAGCGGCTGTTACCCACAGCCAGCCAGCAGGATACAATAAGCTGTTGTTCTAGAAGCTCGGTGCCTTCCATGTTGCTCTGAGCTTCAACCGCCAATCAGTTCTTGAAATGCATGCCATGTAACCAGTTCAGCTCAGTTTATCTGCAGTTCGTGCCCTTTGTGAGTAAACCCGTGTGTAATTTTGTTCACCTCTGAAAGTCCCAGTTTCTTGGCAGTCTGAAAAAGTCACGGTGACAGTGCCACTGAGTCTGCTCTCCAACACAGTTCACAGCCTTGTTGAAGGTCACTGAATGCGGGAAGCCGACACTGAACTGTGGCGGCCATTCTGGGTATGCTCTGAAGACTCTTCTGAGGTGCGAAACTGTGGAGCATGGGACCGCAATGGCATTTCAATGACGCTAGAGCGAGTTGCCGTCGTTGTGTTGCCTGCTATGCCTTACCAGTCGAATTCTGCACCCATTAATTCACCTTTCACTGCTGCCAGTGAGCAGTTGACCTTAACGGTTGGTAGACAGATATCTGGCACCTGACAGATATTTGCTCAACTCTTTTTTAAATAACTCATATGATACTGTTTGCCAATAGCGGTTACCACGTTAGAATTTCATGTGCACCATGGCCACCATTCTAAACGTTTTGCATGCTGCATGGCAGACCAGGTATCAGGCACTGCTCAGCAGACTGCTGTGGGCACCATGATAACCCCATTACTGCATTATTTTCAAATTCCTGTCTAGCTGAGCAAGCAGAGCTTGAACTAAAATGATGCTTCATCATGTGTTGCAGGCTTATCGGGAGTTGCGCACCACCTTGAGCTTTGGCAGTGAATGATGTTCCACTTTAAGTCTTCTTCCAGACACCCCAGCGACGACCAACCAGCCCAGGAACCTGCCCAAAGCCAGGCTCGACCACATACCAACAGCCTGCCCTTCAAGAAGCGGCTGGCAGCCTTCTGCACAGCAGCAGGGCTTTCTTCAAACAGCAAACAACTCCCAGCAGCGGAATCCACTGTCCCAGCTCGACTGAGCAGGCACGCAATGGGAGCTGCTGTATCAGTGCAGGACTCCACACAAGGCAATGGCAACCACTCCACCAGGCCCACTGGGAAGCAGTATTCCGCACAGCAGGGAGCAGCCCGGCCAACCGGCCTCCCACATCATCCTGACACTGCAGTCACCAGGAGCCGGGGATCCCAGCTGAACCTGAGTGTGGAGTCTGCTACGCTGCCATACGTAGCTGCGCCCAGTGCGCCAACTCCCACGCAGCAGCCCCATCACCGACGGGTGCCGCTGAACAACTCCTGCAAAAGGACCTGCGCAACCCAGCCCGAGCACTCCAGGTCCAACAAGAGGCCGGTGAGCACCTTACAAGCATTAACCCCTTGCTATTGTAACAGTTCCAGTTGTAATTCAAAGTGGTGATGCCTCCAATGGTGTCCCTGTTTGACTTCACACAGTCCACCTGCATGCATTGCCGTGACCACTTTAAGGTAATAGTGTAATTTGAAAAACTCTGGGTTTTAAGCCCAGATACCCTGGGATATCCTCTTTACCGTCGTGGGTTGTGGGTTGTGGGTTGTGGGTTGTATCCTGTAATGTACACATACAGGGTTTGAATTAAAATGATCTGTTCTGTTCTCAGGTGTCTGTGGAGAGGCCCCTGTCTGGCCCCATCAGCGCCAACATCACCCCAGTCAGCGCATCCGACCTTTCATCCAACGGCCAGAGGGGGCTGCAGTCTGCTGGCTCCAACTCCTCCTGCATGTCTGACACGGAGGCGCTGCAGCTGATGTCAGCCTTTGCATGCCAGAGCGTCTGGGAGGAGGGCATGGTCATCCCACCGCCCCAGCGGTATGGCAGTGGCCCAGGAAGGCTCTCCGATAGCCCTGCAATGGCCTACTCCCTGCAGTCGGACATGGCTCTGACCGATGCTGCTTCTGGGAGTGAGGTGGATTGTGACATCAGCTGGGTGGAGCTGCAGCAGACCCTGTGCTCACGTGGCAATGACTGCAGCGCTGCGCGCCAGGCACTGGGAGATCAGTGGGATGCGGTTCCACCTTCCTTCTTGACCCCTTTTGACAGCCCTGAGCTGCTGCCAGTGGCTGAGCTTGAGCCTGCTGACCCCACCAGGTGGTGGGAAGACCCCTCTGATGTCGACATGGTCCAGGCCAACAAGATCATGTCTGGCTGCAAGCTGGCAGGTGAGCACACAGCCCTCATTCTGATGTACCTGTAGGCCACGATCTGCTGCGCAAATGCTGAGTATTACTAATGAGTGTGCATAGCTTGCAATGTATGGTTATGTTGCCATGCAGTTACTGACTTGTCCCAAACACTTCCAGTCTGAGATCCGCAACATCATTTCTGAGAGTTTCACAATATACTATATAGGAATTGCAAACGAGATAGAGCTACATGTTTTACTCAAGCATTGAACGCTTGAAGCATTGATGGCCATGAATGTGCAAGGATGACCAACTGTTGCCTTTGCCAGGGAATATCAAATATGTTGCTGTGCCACCAACATCGGCTCTGTATTACATCAGTGGGTACTACCAGTTCCCTCCTTTGGCCATCGCTGTCGGCGCTTCATACTTTCAGAGGTGCAGTTCTGCAGTTTTGATAGTTTTGATAGCTTTGAAGCCAGCAGCGCGTGCATAGGACTTAACACCAGATCTGTTAGCGGTTGCACACACTTAGAAGCCAAGAAGCACATAGAATATGGCTATCTCAGGTTGACTGAGGTCATCACTCTTTCACCTCAAACATGTGCACATGCGGACATATAGCATTTGTGTAACATCGAGTAATGTTTTGGCAGTTCACAAAGTGGCCTGGACCAGGTTCGGTACGGCCCTGGCAACTTTGTAGCCACGACACAGCCCATGCAGAGTGCTGTAACACATATTGATCAAGTATTCGAGTACTGAAACCGTGCGCATCCCCGGGAGGCTCAATTTTTACAGGCATGATGTGACGTGCAGGCTGCTGATCAACGACAGGCCTCTGAGGCACGCCATCCCAAGCAGCAGGCACTTTCAGCAGTTGGTACCTTTTGTCTGGTCATTTGCCACTCCCGAGGTAACTTTGGGTTGTGTCTCTGTTCGGACATTGGAATTTAGCATGACGTATTATCCATTCAAATGAGATGCTGCCAGTAGGCTGTCAGTAGTAGGGTATGATTACCGTACCCATGGCATGATAAGTTTAGCCTTGATTTCCACAGGAGCCAGTAGCATTTGAAAAGTATGTAGCAATTATTGTTTCATATTATCAGTTTGTTGCTTGTAAAATATAAAAGGTGTTTCTGCATGTAGTCCTGTACTTGAAATGTATGCGAAATTCGGCATCGACTGTTGTCAAGTGCTTGCGTGCTCTTGCTTTGGAAAGGTAATATGAGCACAGTGTGCTGCTACTACTTCAACTTGCCGTTTACACCATGTCACAGGATGCAGCCATCTATTCAATGCCAACCGACGGCCACAAGACTGAGACAGCGCTGCTGTCGGTGTTCCTCACATGCGTCTACATTGCCACAAAGGTGATGAATATTTGTGTTGGAGTAGTATGCCACGGCGTGTCCATGGTGAAGTCTGGCAGGGAGTCACTGGCAGCCTGTTTCACTGGGTAAAGAGCAAACTTTGGAGGCTCCTCATTGGCAGGCTGTCACTGATTTTTGATGCATGGATCTTTTTGCTTTCATTCCATGCACAAAATTAAACTCCCATGCACAAAAAAATCACTGGTGAATTTGCTTTGGCAATGCATCCAGCAAGTGTCCGGCTGCTGATCTGCACAGTCACTCTGCCATACTACTGCTGCCAGTGCGCGATGCCATGCTTGCAGCACACACATGATTGGAATTAGTAATTTACAAAATATTCATCTTGCCATCAATAATAATGGGGAATTTTGTTGTGTCATAATGTACGTGGCGGGGTGACACTGTGCATCACTCAATGATGACATCGACGCAGCATGACCTTCATTCAATGGCCAGGGGCTGTGCGCTGAACATATGGCCTGTGGTTCATGTGCAGGTGGTTGACAGGCTGAAGTACCGCGACCTGCTCACCACCATGCTGCGCCACATCTACGACCCCACGATGACACTGCAGGCAGCAGAAGCACTGGAGATGCGCTGCATCAAGGCGCTGGACTGGGCTCTGCTGCCACACGCAGCCTACAACAGCATGACCGCAATGAAGTAGGCGCCGCTTGGACATCGAGAAACTTCTTGGTTTGGTGGGGAACAGGTTGTTTTCAGGAGGCGTCATGCGATGAATATTCAATGTGCATTTTGCGGCATTTGTCACTCAGCCCATGGCAGGGTCGCGTTCTTGTCTTTTACAGGGCAGCTCTCCTTTTGACCGACTGAGAGTGCCTTTCTGTAAGCTCGATAGTTCCATTTCGTTTCTAGCTAGGAGAAGTATCGATTTTTCAGGAACATTCTTTTTGCACTGCTGGTTTTGCTTCTTGTCCACCTCAGTCTGCTTGTAAAAGGCATTTTAATGTGTTTGGGTTTAGAAACAATTTCTCGAGCACCTGATTTCGTGCATTTAAATGGTATTGGGTGGTGGGGTGTCTGGGAGTGTACGTGAAAACTGTAGTTCCTTATCTGTTCAATCTTTACCACCTCATTCTCTGGTCAATGACATACGGTGTTCCATTTAAACAGCAGCCTAGACAGAAGAGGCTCTGTATGCGTAATCTGTCACAAAACGTTATGTACCTTTTCCATCTTGTCAGTGATTTATGTGCTGGAATCCATCAAGCAGGCCTCCCCGTGCTTACTAGCCCATCCATTTTGAGGTGTCAACACACAGGTCGGGTTTCCAGCGCCGTGCAATAACTTCATTTGCGTCAGTGCAATCTGTTTCTTGCCCGTCACTGCTATTCACTATTCAACTGATTCAGGGAGCGAGTAGAGTACTAAAAACGTAACAGCAATACAGAAGCGGAGGTTTTGTTACCCAGCGGTATCTTTTCAGTGGTGCACCTTGTGCGTTCCATCATGATGAAACGAGATGCATTTAAGTTAAAAATGTCAGGTTAGTGCAGCGTCACGGCTTCACGCTGCCAAGTTTACCTGTTTGAAAAATAGATGTGGGGTTATAAATGTATGCGTATAATTTTTCCTAGTCAAATGGCCAGTCACCAATTGCAGAGCATGTCAGATTGAATAGCAAGAGTCAGATAGACAAGGTGGATGCAGTGTGTAGAATAGGTTGTTTTTCTCCTGGCGTAAACAGCGATTAATAATTTTGCCATGCCGGCTAGCCTAGCTGTTCTGGCGCAAAACGTTTTCAAAACCTTTGCTAGTAGATTCTGAATGCATGCCAAGGCCGCAGAAATTGCACACTGATGATCATAGATTATTTTGAATGTTTTGATTAGTTCCCTGACGTCAGCTTACTAGTACGCAGTTTACGAGTACGATGGATCCAGTATCTGGTTTTATTGGCAATTTGACTGGGTAGCATTGCCATTGGCCTACTGGGGCATTGCCAAGGCGCTTTGTTCATTTTGAAGGTCACGTCGCTCGAAGGGGTATAGCTAAGTGAATTGACATCTGCTTTTTTGAGTTTCCACCCTTTGGGTGGCTGGCCATCTGCTGATGAGATTGCAATTTAGGGTTTAGGGCTAAGGCCCCGGCACGTGCAATTACTGGGTGCAGCTTGCCTAGCAGCCGAATTCATATTCAGGTTTGCAGACCACCACGCATGCAGCTGCCAAATTGAACGGCGTACACTTGTGTGTACATTATAGAATTTCACAGTGTGACCATTGCACAGAGCGCTGGCGGCCTTGACTGTCACTGACACAATCGGATTCTGAGACTACGAGAGTCAGCTGAGTCAGACCCCTGTGAAAGTCTCGAGTGATTTATCCCCTCAGGGCCAGGCTGGGGCCAGCAGGCCCTGGCCAACTTGATGATCACGGCCCATTGTGGTCTCTACAGCTAACTGTCAGTGACTCAGTCGGCGAGGGCCTCTGGCGCAATGACTCATGGCGAGGCGCAATGACTCTGTGCCAATGCAATGTGGCTAGCAACTGTTGCATTGAATGACAGTGCAATGTGACCACTGGCAGTTACTGTCGCTAGCTAGCAATTGTTGCATTGAATTGACCATATGGTGATATCAGTGTTTGCGTTACATTTAAACTGGAGACCGGCCGCCGTGACAAATAGTCAGCGCCCGCCGGGCCGACAGTGGATGCCGGCCGCACCCACCACCAGCAAGTTGAACGGATTTTGCAACAGGGCTTTTGGCTTTGTTGCACAGGTAAACCAGGTGGTCTTTGGCTTACCACTGGGCCTTTCCTTTCTACCGGCGATGCCACCAAATTGACCTTCCATACATGATAATCCACGACAGAATCTTGCGAAAATATAGCTGCAATACTTCAAGTGTGCAATACACGGTGTCTGACTCAACAGTACTAATGTGTCAATTCTAACCTTTGAGATTGACTCATGCCAGCTTAAAATGAGCTGCACACATCAGTAACCCAATTCACTGAGGCAGGGATGCGGATCAATGCAAAAAATGTTGATCTTCAAAACGATGCCAGTGCTGTGAGGCGAAGCACCAAAAAAGCAGTGCAAAATGGCGCGCTTGCGCTGCTGAGCAGATTTGCGCCTGTGTATACACCCTGTACACCTGTGATGTAGCACTTCCTTGTCTAATGCTTGTCAAATGATTTATCGTCGACCATTTCAGTCCCAGGGCCAGCAGACATCCCAAACTGCTCATGCGGCGCTGACATGACAAGTCTGCTGATTGACAAAAGTTCCCAGCCCTCCTGGCATAATAACCCACCAATGGCATCGGTATATGGCTTTTGAGTTTGACAGGCTTGAACACTCTTTCACCAGGCATAGCGGTCCCTCCAGTATGCCCCGCTGCCTCGCACCATCCAATGCCATCACTGCTACATGCCTGGGGCCCAATCCCCACGCTTGGGTCCAATCCCCATCGTCCGCCCCGTTCGGCCCCCCATCCATTCCCCTCCTCAGTGCATGACGAGCAGGTCACTGTTGGGCGCGGTGAGGGGCCCGTTGCTCCTGCCCAGCACCATACACGCACCTGCCCCACAAACCCATTGTGCCCCAAAGGGCCACCCCATACAATGGCCATCATTGCTGCACAACGGCCCTCCCCCCTCTTGTCCCTTCCCGCCCCCCTGTCCTTTCCCGCCCGCCAACCCTTCCCCCCCTCAGTGCATGACGAGCAGGTCGGTGTTTGGTGCGGTGAGCGGCCCGTTGCTCCTGCCGAGCACCATGTTCATTACGTACAGCAGGGAGGAGATGCGCTGGTAGTCAAGCTTGTTGCCCTGCGGGGAGTGGTCGGTGGGATTAGAAGGGTCCCACAAACACATTTAGGAGGGTGAGTAAACGCTTTCAGTGGTGCCTGTCGCCCTATTGGGGGCGGGGGTGGGCGGTATGATGGGGTGGGAGGGTAGGTGGCTATCACTATTTCGTTACGAACAGCAGCGGGGAGATGCGCTGGTAGTCAAGCTTGTTTCCCTGCGGGGTGGGGGGGTGATTGAAGTGGTGTGTGGGGGTGGGACATGGGCAGTATAAAGGCCTGCAGGGAGGGCAGTATGCCTACTCAGGTTTGAACCCTTACTAGGTTCCCTGCCAGTCTAGGGCTCTTTGCGCAGTGCCATACCCTCGTCAAGGTGTAGGGTGTAGATTTCTTGTAACAGATGTAGGTTCAAGACTCAGGGTTTGTCACAGTAGCCGGTCTAGGAGCACCCACCTGCCTATCCATCACCCAAATCTTGCCAGGATATCAGGGTTCAGGGTCAAGGGGTTTAGAGACTATGATATAGGGACATGGGTTTTGCTGTTGCACCCACCTGGCGGCCGGTAACCCACATCTTGATGTAAACAACTACAAAACCAACCCACCTATCTACTGGATCTGGGGAGTAGCTACAGGGTTGGTGATTTCAACAAGTACCCACCTGGCGGTCGGTGGCCCACATCTTGAAGATAATGTCCTTGTCGTAGGGTGTAAGGTTCTCACAGGCGGAGAATCGAGAGTTTAGGTCGAAGAGTTTCGTTACAACACACACCTGGCGGTCTGTGACCCACATCTTGAAGATGATGTCCTTGTCATGGTCAAAGCCAGACTCCACGGGCAAGTTGCAGTCCCGCGTGCCTTGGATGATGGCCTTCACGACAACCAGGCCAACACCTGCAGAGGATAGGAGAGGGACGTGGGTGCTGGTGGGGGGTGGGGAGTGTGTGGGGAACTGAGCGGATTGTATGCATTCACCGCATGGGTGTTGGTGATAGGTGGGGGGTAAATAGCGGGCATGGCAATTGTCGATTATCCACGAGTCCAGACTTGTCTGCCACCCCCACCTGATCACAATTCGTCACTGAGTAATCGCAGTGCTTCAGCATTGTCCAAAAATAATCAATATTAATGCTACGCCGGGTTTGCTCAAGCTTGTCCTCCATCGCCACATCCATCTCCCCCCCAACACAATAAACCCCATTGCCTCCACACCCCACCTGTCATGGCAGAGGCCACCTCCAGCATGAAATCCGACTTGTCCTCCACTCCACCAGGCTGATCGCAGAATAACGCCGTACATTTTAATCACACGAAAGCTGTACCAGCACTGCTCACTCCACAGCCAACTCCCCAATCCCCCCACCTCCCCCGCTTCTACCACCCACCTGTCATGGCAGACGCCACCTCCAGCATGAACCCCGGCTTGTCCTCCACCTCCACCAGGCTGATCACCGAGTAATCGTCGTGCTCAGCATTGTCCACAGCGATCACACCAGAGCTGTAGTGGGTCTGCTCCAGCACCCGCTTCACAGGGGAGCAGTATGTGATGAAGTCACCCACGCGCTCAATCAACAGCTCAGAGGCCTGTACAATAACATTTGGTTTTGGACAAGACATCTGATGGAGTCTTCGTTAGAGGTTTGATTAGGGTTATGATTAGGGGTTTGGTTAGTGCAGTGAGTCTGCTGTAGCACCCGATTCACAGGGGAGCAGTAGGTGCATCAGATGATGTCGCCCACGCGCTCAACGAGCAGATCAAAGGCCTGCAAAAACGGTCAAAAAACGGTCAGAAATCGTGATGCAAAGTCCCCGCTGAGAAGGACAAGGTTATAATTAGGACATTGGTTGAGGTTTTGAGGTAGAATGGCGGGTCTGATTCAGTAACCTCTTCATGGGAGAGCAGTATATGATGAAGTCGCCCACGCGCCTCAATGAGCAGCACAGAGGCCTGAGTGGGGGGTGGGAGGGGTTGGTTAGGGTTTAGGGTTTTGAGGTAGGGTAGCGGGTCTGCCCAGCACCCACTTCATGAGCGAGCAGCAGGTGATGAAGCCGCACATTACCTGAACCAATACCTGTAGGCTCAGCTTCCTGTGCTGCATGTCTGTTCTCCAGAAGGCTTGGGTGCAGAGTTCAGCCCCTAAACCCTAAAACCCTAAACCCTAAACACCTCCTGCAGGCTCAGCTTGCTGACCTGCAGATCAGCGAGTCACAAGGCTATATGGTGGAGGGGTTAAACCCTAAAACCCTGAAATAGGCCCTACCTGTGGGCTCAGCTTCCTTCCCTGCATGTCCGTCAACCAGAACGTGTTGTGCGCCATGCCATCAGGGGTGGAGGATACATCAGCCCCACGCACACGCAGCAGCAGCCCATTCAACACCCAGGCGATCACCCGGAACAGGCCTGCAGACAGGGGGTACTATTCTTGCATGCATTCCTGGAGTATAACTGTATAATATTAAAGTTTAATCGATTCCGTGAGCCAGAGTGTTGTGCACAATGCAATTTTTGGCAACTGTCCCCAGCGGATGCAATTTTGTGCGCAATGCAATTTTGTGCAGCGGATGCAATACTATGCGGGGTGCAATTTTGAGCAACTGTCCCCAGCGGATGGGCACCCCTACAGCACAGAACAGCACCCCCTGCTTTGAAGTAAAACCGCCTTGCGGGGCCCTGGAAGGTACCTCCTCAAATCTCGAGATTTACAATACGCCGTTGGTAGTCAAGCCCCCCTCTTCATTTCCTTGTCCCCACCTGGGTAGTCCTTGACCTCCAGCTCCAGCACCGTGAACCTGGGGTGGCGCTCGTTATCCACCGCCACGTCACCAGGCATGCAGTACTCCCCCTCAGGCTCGGGGGAGGAGGAATCGGAGGAGCGCAGGGCCTCCTCACCTGCATACGGGGCAGACGGGGTTTAAAATTTGGGTTTAATTTGACATTCAAAAAATGTGTTTCCGCAACATCCTCTTCAAGTGGTGTGCACCAGAGCAGTGGGTGGGTAGGTGGGTAGGGACAAAACGCTGCGCTTCACCATGCGCCATGGCCACCAAGCTAAGAATTAGCTACTCTTGATGTGGTGGTGCGCACTTGGAGCAAAAAGGGTCCCCACTACTGTTGATATTTGTGGCCCACTCGGGAGCCAACGGGGCCACACTGCTGTTGTTGTGATGGTGCACTTGCTCAGTAGCTCAGCTTGTTGGCCAAGTGACTTAAGACAAAAATAACCACCTGCTTCGGAAACTGCTGCTGCCAGGGCCTGCTTGGCCCCCCTGCTGGACCCCCTCAGGGACATGGGTGGCCTGGAGTGCGTCACCATACTCACTGCCCCGATCCGTGGAGCAGAAACCCTTGTTGCAGGTAGAAGGCATGCTGATGGAGACCTGGCACATATGGTGCGCTGCATCGCTGGTTCCTAGGATAGTGCACACCGCCATCAGCTTGGTTTCAAGGGATCAATGGTGTGGTGCATGCATATTGTGGCGTGGCAAGCAGTTTATGGTCCAAAGACAGCGGGGCACGACGCACCACCTTGGCTGAATAACGCCAGCCTTCGTGCGCGTTTCCTAGACAACTGCCTTTATATCCAGAAAGGCCCTGGCAATCATCCTACTCACCTTTTCTTGCTTCCGGTATCACGACAATGAGCTTTGCAACTCGCTTGGTGAGGCACCCACGAGGTGTGTGGTATTAGGGCACTTAGTGCAACACAAGCGAAAATGCAACCTATCAGGACACTCGCAAAGTACGTGTTTGCCAAATGGTCTGTCCCGTATCACGTTGCAAGATGCGTCACGTATGCATGCATTCCCATACAAGCGCGGCGCACAAGGTGTCTGCTGTCCGTTTCACCAGAAGTCTTTCGCGCACGTATATACCAACTCTGGCCGCACTTCAAGTCGCAAAAGCACCACATCAGGGTTCCGTATTGCAAAAAAAAGAGTCTCTGAGACTCAGGTGCCTTCGAAGGGCAGAAAAAGCCCCCCTAGACAAACCCTAGCTTAGGGTTCGAACCACGTGGAACTTCCTGGGTTTCCTGCAGCATGCTTTCTTCTTTTCGGCAGGTTGGATAAAGCCTTCGCTTCTGATGGGCGTTGCTCAGCTGGTTGATGTCAAGCTTCCTTGATCGCCTTTAACTGCACCAGGCGGCGTGGTCATCGCCCTGTTTCCCCCATTCTGCTGCACCCACTTGTACTGGTGGTTTTCGGCTGCGTGGGAGGTGCGCTCGGGTTGCTGCTGGTGGCGCTCTTACGATGTAGTGTTGCCCTCCCGGAACACACCATGCAGCCGATGCGACGACCGTTTGCAAGCTGAGATCGCCGCTTTGCCTGCTGCTGCGGGGTGTCATGTGACGGGGTATTTGGGCTAGCGGTGTCGCACCCGTTTGATTGTGGCAAGCGCGAGCAAGCTTGACCCCAATACCAGCCCGATGACGGAAAAACGGAAGGTAGGCTCCTTGCTTACGCACGCATCATGCACATCGCTTCGTTTGGTGGCGCCATCAAGGCCGCATTGCGATGGGATGTCGTGTCGATACCGGGTGGTGGCTCTCGTGTTGAAGCAGACACAACCGCTGGAGTTGCTCCATCACCTGTATGGGTTGCTCGTGTTCGCAGGTATCGTACTTCTACGACTCGGATGTGGGTCAATTCTACTATGGGCAGGGCCACCCTATGAAGCCCCACCGGGTCAGGATGGCACACAGCCTTATCCTCCATTACGGGCTGTACAACCAGATGCAGGTGGGTTGCTGGGCTTCGGTATTAGTACGAACAGTTTAAAGGGCTCACATGAGACCGCTACGCTCCTGGGGGTGCAGTGTTGGGTGCCTGGCAGTGTGGCATCAGTGCATCGCTATAAATTGGTTTGGTTGGGGACAGCTGGGCAGGGACCAGTTGCGAACGTCAACTAGTCAACAAGCCTACGTTCCCAATGACTCCTTGAGTTACACTCAACCACCTTCAAGCTGGACTTCTTGGCAGCCTGTTTTATGGAAAGGCTTCACCACCCAGCACCCACAAAGCAGACAACAGTGGGGCGCACCCTGTTGCCCTCCTTGACAGCTTCCTGCCAGCAGTGTTGAAAACTTCTTTTAACCAGCAGCGTTGAAAGGCTTTCCTCCTTCATGTAGGTGTACAAGCCCCGCCTTGCTGAGGCTGAGGACATGGTCAAGTTCCACGAGGAGGACTACATCAACTTCCTGCAGAATGTGACGCCCGACAACGAGGTGAGCAGCACACAAACACCAAAGCAGATGCTATTAACACTTCACTCTCAAAGAACATAGTGGATTGTCACAGAGTCACAACCATGCCTTAAGCGTACAAGACATTGAGTTTAGATGTGGCAAATGGTGCTGGTCGAGCAGCGCAGCATGGGTGGCAGCCGCAGAATTGCTCCTGTGGATGAATCCTCCTAATTGCTGTGCAGCACGAGTTCCAGGAGCAGCTGAGGACGTTCAACATGGGGGAGGACTGCCCCGTCTTCGACGGGCTGTACCAGTATTGCCAGGTGGGTGCACACAATATAATAGGGCGATGGTGATGGGTGCGCACAAATGGGTGCGCACAAAAAATAGGGCGGTGGTTTTTCATAATACAAACAATACAAAATAGGGTGATGGGTGATGGGTGCGCACAAAAAATAGGACGATGTTTTTTTTTTATAATACAAACAATATTGAGTACCAACAGCCATGGGCAACACGCTAGAACAGGAGCAGCAGCCCTGCAGTGGAGATGGACTTTTAAGATGGACTTTTACCTTGTTGCTTACATGCCTGCCCCGCCAACTGTTCTCCTCTCTACCTGCTGAGAAAATTTTGTTGCAGATTTCTGCTGGCGGGTCGATAGGCGGTGCTGTGAAGCTCAACTACCGAAGCTCGGATGTGGTGATCAACTGGGCAGGGGGCTTGCACCACGCAAAGAAAGCAGAGGTGGGGAGGGGTGCCGCACCATATACCTATCTCAGATACCCCATCCGCATGCATTGCAATCATATAACCAGTTTAATTATTAGGGACCACGCCATTCTATGTGTGCATACCAAAATGCACAATGTTCAGAAGGCAAGATTCAAATTTGAGCAAGTGCCTTATGCCAAATTATGTATACCTCCTGCGCCCTTGCCCCACCAGCTGCAAATTGTATGCAAATGCACAGCTGGCACCATCTAGCATCATTGCTTTGGCCATGGCCGCTCACTCATGATAGCGTGTTGAAGTTGGAATTTTGCTACGTGCATGGTATTGTGCTGGCTGCCCGTGGCTCCTGGCACACTCTCATGTCCGCTCACTGCCTATTGTGGCTTCAGGCCTCGGGGTTCTGCTACGTGAACGACATCGTGCTGGCCATCTTGGAGCTGCTCAAGTACCACAAGCGGGTGCTGTATGTGGACATAGATGTTCACCACGGGGATGGGGTAGAGGAGGCATTCCTGACAACAGGTGAGCTGTGCATTATTGAGATTGGGCAGATATACATTGCAAAGTACATGCATTCCGGCAATGCCGCCAGAATAGAGGCCAGGTTTGGCACTCTCTACCAGTTTTGGGGTGCTCAAGTACCACAAGCGGGTGCTGTATGTGGACATAGATGTTCACCACGGGGATGGGGTGGAGGAGGCGTTCCTGACAACAGGTGGGTAGGGCAGGGCAAAGCTGGGCAGCAGTGAGGATGGGCACATGTGCCCAAGTTATTTCCAATTGGGCTGATCTGGCGTTTGTGTTGGTAAGCTAGTAATATTGGTAACGGTATTGTAATGACATGTATCCAAGTGATTTCCAATCTACCCATGCAGACTTTTATGCCCCATGTAATTCCTCAATTTCCCCATGTGTGTGCCTCATGGATCTCGACTCTGTGCCCCCACAGGTTGCAAGGGGACGGTGTCATTAGGATCTATAATCCTTAACCCTAAACTTTAAATTCTAACCTTAAACCCTAACCTTCACCCTCATCGCATTTTCTGTGTCCCTGCAGATCGTGTGATGACAGTGTCAATATGATCCTTAAACCCTATACCTAAAACCCTAACCTTAACCCTAACCGCATTGCCTGTGTCCCTGCAGATCGTGTGATGACGGTTTCGTTTCACAAGTTTGGGGCCAACTTCTTCCCGGGGACTGGGGACATCGTGAATGTGGGCCACGGTGCGTGCCAGCCACAGGGGGGAAATGAGTAGAATTCACAGCATGCACTGTGACAGGAGGACTTTGAAATATCACTACATCACTATATGTGATATATTTAAAGTCCTCCTGGTTGTGATCTGTATGTTTTAATGCAATTCACGACAGTAATCTGCACCCCCACCCGCCCACCCACGCACTCAGCCCTCACTTGTACATGGCCTGTGTATAGGTACCCACTGCGTTTTCCAATGCAATCCACAAAAAATGCACTGGAAGTTAAACAATTTGCTTCGTCGCCCAACCACCAACAAAATTGAATATACAATTAGTTTTCCACCACCGCTCACGCCTGTCTCCCACATTTTCCAGGCGCTGGTACCCATTACGCAGTCAACGTGCCCCTCAAGGATGGCATCACCGATGAGGCCTACCAGGCGCTCTTCCAGCCGGTCATGACCCGCATCATGCAGGTGTATCAACCAGAGGCCATCGTGTTCCAATCAGGTGGGAAGCAAGGCGGCGGTGGTGGCGGCGGCGGTGGTGGTGGTGGTGCTGGTGGCAGTGGTGGTGGCGGTGGTGGTGGTGTGGTGGTTGTGGTGCCAACCTGTAGGGTGCCCTCAACGGTGGCATTCATGGCTCCCTTCGTGCATATGTAACGACATGTGCTGCATCAACCGCAGCAGTAGGAGCCACGCAGAGTACATTGCAAAAAGTACGACAACCTGTGGTTGGATACAGGGAGAAGTGGTAATACGCAAAATATGACGGGTCTCCCCCAAATGCGCAGGGGCTGATTCCCAGGACCGCCTGGGGTGCTTCAACCTGAGCATGCGGGGCCACGCGCAGTGCTTGGTAAAAAACAAAATAAAAAATAATCAATAGTTATTTGCCTGTGGATGGATAGCAGGTAAAGTTGTCAATGTGTAAATGTTATATAACTCTGATATTAATCAGAGTTTCCACCAATGTGCAGGGGCCGATTCGCTGGCCGGGGACCGCCTGGGCTGCTTCAACCTGAGCATGCGGGGCCACTCGCAATGCCTGCGCTTCATGCTAGGCTTCAATGTCCCCACGCTGCTGTTGGGGGGAGGCGGGTACAAGATATCGAATGTCGCGCGGTGCTGGGCGCACGAGACGGGGGTGGTGCTAGGTACGCCGGCATTGCCATCACATCTCCTTGTAATGAAATTATAACATAATCAAAATAAATAATAAACATGCATATATTTAATTTAAACATAGTTACCGGGAGTGGGAAGGGGGTACACCACCTCATATGGCGCGCCGCTGCTAGGCGCCAGGCGTGTGGGCGGGGTGTGGTGCTTGGTGCGGCGGGGTGCAGTTGCCTGAAAGAGGGGCAGTGCTGGGCCTGCTGGGGGTACAGTTGCAATGCAGGCAATCCTAGGCTGCCGTTGCCACATGCGCAACCAGCAGTTGCAATATGGAGTGCTGGGCGCATGAGACGCAGGAAAGAGGGGGTGGGGGTGCTGTGACGGGGGATTCAGCTGCATTAAAAAAGGGCAGGGCCCAAGGTGCTCTGACCTTGGTAGTTATTGGTGTCAAGCGTCGACATAGCTGACCTGACCAGCTCCCGTCCAACGAGTTCTCTCGGTACTAACCCTGGCACTTTCCAATCAATTGAGTTCAAATCTACAGCTCGGTTGCATCAAACATAGCGAGGGCTTTCACCCCTGCACTCACTCCCACCTGCATGCATCCCTGAATCCTAATTTGTACTCCCTTTAAACCCTCACTTCCGTGTGTCAGGTGTGGACATGGCTGACCAGCTCCCCCCCAACGAGTACTTTGAGTATTACGGTCCCAGCTACCGGCTGCATATACCAACCACCAAGGAGAGGGAGAACCTCAACTCAAGGGAGTACCTGGAGAAGGTGCGCACCTTTCATATGTTTGAACCCGAGATATGAAACCCTGACTATTTAACCCTGAATATTAAGCCCTGGATGTTTGAATACTACTTAGCGCACATCCCCGCCACCAAGGAAAGGGAAAACCTCAACTCAAGGGAGGACCTAGAGAAGGTGCGCACCTTGCATGAATTGTAAACCCTAAAAGATATCGCACCCAAGAGAGCGCTGCTGCTGCCCGCTGTACATACCCGTTGATTACCTCATCTCCAGGGTATTTGTTGTCTATTTTGATGGTGAGCCATTGGAGGCAGCATGCCATCTCTGAACATGTTACCTTGGTGCACAGATCAAGATCCAGTTGCTTGAGAACATCGGGCGCATCCAGGGCCCACCCAGCGTGGCGTTCCACGAGCGCCCCCCTGATGCCATGCCTGACCCCGAGACTGTCCTGGGGGGCAAGGGGGAGGAGAGGGACGAGCCCTGGCGGGAATCTGCGGGCAAGCCAGAGGTGAGTGGAACAGATTCGAATCGCCCCCTGGCATGCCGCATCCTGCATGCGACTCCAGACCTGTAGTAGTAGACCCCTGACCCTGCGACCCTAACACAAGGACCTATTTTCCCTATGCCCCTAAACCAGTCATTAAGCGTTGGATGTACAGCAGAGTCGGCGGTGGAATGGCAGCGGCTTGTGGTACCTGTCTGACAATGTGGGGGAAGCACCCCAGACCCTTAGACAACAACCCTCTCAACCCTTGAAACCCCTGGACAAGGTCCCCACAACCCCAAGAAGATACCACCTCCACCCTCTCAATGTCATAATATCCTAAGAGTATTTTTGTTTGGCACTTGCAGCGGGGGAGGCTGTGGGATGGCAGCGGTTCGGGGTACCTGTCGGATGACGAGCGGGAAGCATCCCAGCGGGCGCGCCACGACCACAACCACAGCACAGTACCAGCGGACCCCTCTGCTCCAAAGCAGTCTTCCCTGCTGTTCCCCGTGCCGCCTGCGCCATCCCCTTCGCTGGCCACCGGCGCAGAGCTGGCTGCCGCACCGCTACCTGGCAGCATGGCGGTGAATGGGGCGTGATGCACTGTGGGGGTGGGAAGGCTCTCAGGGTATGCGCCATGGCCACATCCACAGCGCCACACTAGTGGACCCTTTTGCTTCAAGCCAGCCAGCGCTCGTGTTCCATGTTCCATCTGGTCAGGCCCCCTCGCTGCCCACCGGCTGGCTGCCCACCAGTGCCTGGCAGCATGGCCGTGAATGGGGCGTGATGCAGTGGCCATTGCGGCAGCATCCCTGGCTATTGGTGGGCGCGGTGCGCCCGCCACTGATGTGCCATTCCTGGCTGTGGTTGCGGCATGGTGCAGTGTTTCTGGCGGATGGATGGAGTATGGAAGGGTGGGCACAGCGGGTAGCAGTCATGGCGGTAAATGGGGGCAGCATGCAGTGGCTGGGGCGGGTTGTTCAGCCAATTGCAAGCCAGCTGGGCAGAAGGGCAGGGTTGGGCTCGTGTGCCAGCTAATGCATGGATGTGTGGTGGGTGCTGCCCAACGAGGCGGGTGGGGGTACATTAGCAGGGTGGTTGCACCACAGACAGAATGTGATGGGGCCAGCACAGTTCAATGTCCATTGATTCCAGACCAGTTTTTGCAGGGCCCAGCAATGGATGGGGTATGCGCTGAGGGTGTAGGGCAGTTGATAGCAGCGCCGTTGCCATTGGGTTGTGCAATGAAGCACCTGCCGTGCATTCAGTTGACTGGCCCACAGTGTTCCCTTTGACATGGCAGTAGATGACAGTCATGACTCAGTGCGCTTCAAACTGTCTGCATTGCAATGTGCTCATGGGGTAAAAATAAACTCCAGGCCCGGGAGACTTCATTCGTTTCCATGTGACACATGTGTGTATACATACTGTACACACGTCCTTCTTTCTATCCTAGACTAGTACCTGGGTCACCGAGTATTGATATCAATACTCGGCACCATGTAGTACTAATGTTGAGCTTGGTTATGCTCTGTCACCGCGTTGCCAGCTTGGCGGCAGGTCAGGCATGCATAGGAGGTTGGGGCATTTCATTCTGCAGGCATGCCATTTTATGATTTATCCGTGTGACATAATATTGTTATGTGCACGTGTCCTCCTACAGTAGTAACTAGCCATGGCAACTGTAGCACTGCTGCTGCCAGCTATCATCACTGATCGCATTAAAGTTACTTCAAATACATCCTGTACAAGCACTGTACTGTTTGTGCCTGTGCCTGTGACAGTCAGGCACAGTGTTCTGCTGACAGCAGTGTTAGGACTGTCCTAAGGACACGGCACTACGTGCACATTGTGCAGCTCAAAACGTAC
Source organism: Heterotrichella gracilis (assembly GCA_032358255.1). Taxonomy (NCBI): domain Eukaryota; class Xanthophyceae; order Tribonematales; family Xanthonemataceae; genus Heterotrichella; species Heterotrichella gracilis. Next base: position 20,377 of record JAULBX010012985.1, on the reverse strand, counting down.
AATACACACCGCCGGTCACCGTGGAATCATCGTACCACGGTGGAGTCTTTCCGTGACGGTCTCCCAGCATTAAATATCTGTGGGTGTTCTATCCCACTTGTAGCCGACAGTGAAAACCCCTGTAATGTACTGCAAATCAGTATGCCTAGGAATAGTGTACACTACTAATGAGGGGGGAAATGTCCCATCCATGCTGCCGGATCTGTCCTTTAACCCTAGGCTAGCCATGGCACCTGGCAGGCTACTTAACCTAGGCATGCCTCCACCAGTTGGCGGAACCAACAATCTGCCGGCCTGCATGGACAATCTGGCATTCCACTGGGTGGCACTGCCAGCGTGGTGCGTGCATCTCAGTATCTGCAACAGACGCTGTACGCTCTCGCTGGTTGCATGCAAATTAAGGTTAAGTTATGCATGCCATGCTTCCCAAACACAACAAATTCGCATTCGCCACTCTCCAGGGTCGCAGATACCCTTTTGCCGTCTCCAAGATGTTGGCGTCCATATGGCATCATGTGCAGCTGCAGACACGCCACTCCGCTACAGCCAGCCACCATCCTGCTTCATGTCGGGGGTTTCAGGTCAGTGCACACGTGGTAAGGCACACGGTCGGCACAGATGAGACACATGGCAGCACATACAATAACCTGAAGCATACATATGTTGTACAATGCGTCACATTACGTAACTTGCATGGTCAGTAATTTTTTGTTTGCATAAGAATGGAATTGGGTGTACCGTCAAAGGCGATGACTGTGCACCACGGCAAAAAGTTTATCCTAGGCCGGCAAGTTGAAATTCCCAACTCTCCGTGCAGGCAAAGTGATAAGGATAAACTCCCAAATACATTGCCTCACATGCCTATAATACGGTGCCAGGACCGCATGCAAGCTTGGCCCCCCATGTGCCAGGCTGACTGCTAATCTGGCCATATTGCTGGACCACATGCAGCCCACAAACAGACCAACCACAAGTAGTTGACGTACTTGTCAGCGCCTTGCAGGTGAGCTGCCGCTACAATATGTCTAATTCCATATATTATGCGCACCTGTCAAGCTGGCAAGCCATGCCTTGCCTTGGCAGGCAATGTCGCCATTGTCTAAACAATGCTGCCTTCATGGAAGATAATCCAGTGCCTTGTTTGATGGGAAGCACAATGGAGGGCCAGCTGGCAGCTTGCTAGGGCTTGGTGCCACTCCTCTGCCACCACCACTGCCGCAGCCAGTCCTTGCCACGCGTGGGTTTGGGCAGCAGGGGCTGCTCCAAATCCCCAGTGGCTGATCCAAATCCCCAGTAGCTGATCAAAGTCCCCAGGGACTGCTTGAAGTCCCCAGTGGGGGGGGTGTTGTGTGTGCTGCATTTCTTGATGGTGTGCTGCGTGCGCTGCGCCTTCTTCAAGTCCTGAATATCCTAAGGCACAGCAGGGTTGCATGTTCAGTCAAGATAGTCCGATCGCAGGCAATGGATGCTATTGCACAGCAGTGTGCAGTCATGGGCACAGTGTAGTGAAAGAAGCTTTTCAGCTAATCACCTTTGTAAAGGAATATCTCATATGTACATTCTTATTCAATTTCAGTACATGTCACCTGCTTTGCCCTGGCACAAGTGAAACACACAGTCCACCAGTGTGTGTTGGAGCCACTCAGTGGTGGTTGAACTGTGCTTACCTTGTGGGTGCCTGGGTATGGTTTGCCTGTTTGCCTGATCCACATATCGTCCAGCACCTTCTGCACCTTCTGTTGTCCACTTAAACCTGGGGTTTCACCACTCCTCACCACGCCCTCTCCTGAAACCAAGGCAAGGTTGTCAGGGCGAAAACCACCATACTTAGTCTGGTTCTGTGGCATTGTAACAGAAAATGGAAAGCCGCACGGCTGTGCCTTGGGCTGTGCAACACTCCCAGCTTGCGAACCCCTACCAGGTAGTAGCTAGCAAGCACATAGCTGGGTGGCGTTATTGCCCAGCATACTGTATATTTCAAAGTGCAGTGCCCGCTTATTGCAAGACTTGCAACTGAGCCCAGTGCCACGCATCAGGTCCCACACGCTGGCAAACGCTCGTACCACGGTTGATCTTGGCGATTTCCACCACCACTTTGATGGGAACCACCCAGAGAAAGGCCTGCCACTTGGGCACGTCATTCAGCAACTTGTATCTATCTCGTATGTCCACGCACAGCTGTGCCTTTTCCCTGTCTGTGCCTTCAGCCTTCTGGTACTCCAGGAGCACCAGCGGGTCGACCATCTTGTGGCACCTACCCAGAGTGTCCTGAGCACGGGTTCCAGAGGTTATTCATGCATGCATATGGTGTACTGCACACGCACTGTGTACTGCACACGCACTTGAACAGAAAGGAATTGCACCAAGAGACAATCTTAGGTTACGTTGTCCTTCGATATCTGCTTTTAAAGCGGCACCCACAATTTATGGGAATATGCGTGCATGCATTGAGTCCTGGAAATCCTTCAGCACAGCAGTGTTGCATGTTCAGCCACACAGCCCCGATCGCAGGCAGTGGCTGATATTGCTATACAGTCATGGGTACTATTGCAGTGGAATAAACTTTCAGCTTTTCACATCACCTGCTTTGTCCTGTGCACAGGTGGAACACACGGTCCACCAGTATGATGACCCAGTCAGTAGTGCTTTACTCGGTATTCACGTTCTGTTGTCTGTGGATGCCTGGGTGTGGTTTGCCTGTTTGCCTGATCCACAGGTCATCCAGCGCCTTCTGCACCTTCCCTTGCGCAGTTTGACCTGGGGTTTCACCACTCCTCACACCACCCTCTCCTGCAATTAAGGCAAACTTGTCAGGGCGTTGATTGCAAGGTCAACGAGTTAGACAACACTGGTCCTGTGGCATTGTTACTGCTCAAGGCAGTGAAAAACTGCTGCACTGTGCCTTGGGTGGTGCAACACTCCCAGCTTGGGAACCATGCGTCTTTTTGCACAGCCGCCTGGTATTGGCCATATGAGCCCAAGGAACGCCTACTAGGTAGTACCTAGCAGGCACATACCTATAGGTGGGTGGCAACACCACCCAATACACTGTACTCCAAAGTGCATTGCCAGGCTTATTGCAAAGCTTGAAACTCAGCTCAGCGCCATGCATCACGTAGCACACGGTGGCAACCGTCTTCTGCTTACCGCAATCAATCTTGCCAGTCTCCAGCTGAACAGAGAGGGGGACGACACGCAGAAAGGGCTGCCACTTGTGCACAGGGTCCTTCATCAACCCGTATCTGTCTCGTATGTCCACGCACAGCGCGCCTTTTGCCTGTCTGTGCCTTCAGCCTTCTGGTACTGTTCCCTCAGCTGTAGCACCAGCGGGTCCTTCATCTCGTGGCACCTCCCGAGAGTGTCCTGAGCAACCCAGTAAAACAGTACGTGTTGCACAAGTGTGTCTATGGTACCGAGAACGAACTTCAACAGAAAGAGGTTGCACGAAGGGACAACATTTAGGTCGCTACTCCGTCAATATCTGCTTTCTAGAGGCATGCCTAGGCACCCACGGTTTTATGGGAATATGCATGCATGCATTGAGCGAGCGGGTGCTGATGCGCCCAGCTGTAAGAATGCGTGCACAAACTTTGTGTCAAAGTCACAAGCGAAGGATTCACGAGTCACTGCCCAATATCTGCCCACCTTAAGGCTTCATATTGTGAGGCATTGGGTCTTCAAGGTCACGGGATCAAGGGGTGTATTTCTAGACCCGTTCACTCCCTGCAATGCATGCATGCATTTTCCTGCAGAGCATGCAGTTTCGATATATGGCGTTCTCAAGACCTTGTGGACAAGGAGATTGACAGGCCGCCTAGGTCTTGTGCAACCTCTTCCTGTTTATTGACATCCCTCTTTTCTACGAGGTTGTGTCGCCACTTGCGGTTGCAGGCATATGCAGCAACCCCCACCTCAGTTGCTTCTGTGCAGAGCTGTTCAGTACCGTTCCCGCTACCACTTGGCACACCTGACCGTGTGATGATGCAGGCCACCTTCGCCCCAACCTTGCGCCCCTGCGTGGGCTGAAGCTTGACCCCTGGGGGCAAGCGCAGCCCCAGACACCAGGTGACAAGGCTGCCGGCCCATAGCAACAAGGCGAGTGCGCTTCCGTTCCCTCTACTGGTGCTGTTAAGCTCATGTTGTTTGCTGGCTTGGTTACTATCATTGTGAACTGTGCAGGTGGCCTGTCTGGCTGCATCCAAACGGCACGAGATTCATGAAAATCCTGACCTTCCATCCATAATCTTCAGACCGAGGGCAGAGGCGGTCGCGGCTGCTGTCCTTTCTGGCTTTGTGCCCCAGGCGCTGTTCCCCGACATCGTGTACAGCTGGCCTGCGTGGGAGCAGGTAGGGCCTGCTGCCTGCTGCCTTCTCAACCCACCATTCCCTGACCATAGTTTCCACCTGTTGACTGCCGCTTGTGCAGGTTGCAGTCGCAGTTGCATTGGGGTTCACCACCTCAGCGGGGCTCACCTATTTCCTCATCCGCCAAGACATGGAGCTGTTTGAGAGGAGGGCTGCTGCCGATGCTGACAGTCAGACCGTTGTGGTGGGTCCTTTGAAACATTGCCTTGGTTTGCTGTTATATAGGTGTCAAAGCCATCGCACCATGCTGGCAAGTGTGTTTCAAGGGGATTTCTTTGGGCCTATGCTTGTTCATCTGGGTGCACAATGGTGGTAGTGTTCTCCAAGGTTGGCAACTCAGTGAGGGTGGGCTGTTGGTTGCAGGTGGAGCTGTACGTTCAAAAGGTGCTGATCGAGCGCTCTGCCAAGTCTGTGGGCGAGCTGAAGGGGTTGGCTGGCAACATCCCGGCACTGTCATCAGCCGTGATCCAGTATGTGCCCAAGGCACTGGCGGGCCTGCAGGTGGACTTGACGGAGTTTGAGATGAGGGATGGCACTAGGGTCCCCATGAGCAAGTGCGCCCCAGAGCTCAAGGTGGGGAGATTCCTGACGAAGGTGAACGCAGTGCGAATCTACCTTGCGGGGGTATAGGAGGGTGTTTCACATCCCGGGGTTTCGCAGCTCAAGTGAGGCTGGGTATGCCTCGCTGGTGTGACCTCGGGTGTTGCTTAGGCTTTTCTGGTGTATTGACACTTGTGGCATGTACTTTTTCAGACCTCACCATAGATCTGGTGTACCAACACAGCTCAGGCCATCTACATACCTCATCACTGTACTTGTATACCCCCACAGCTCCGGCAATGGGCAGCTAGCACTTGGACCAGTTGATTTGTCTCTTGAAAGTGCAATCAGTGAAGCGCCGGCGTGCACTGCGCTTCATTGATCACACTCTTAAGAGACAAATCCACTCGTCTAGTGAAGGCCCTCTCATGTTGGTTGCAAGCTCGTGCACAGGGTATTAATAAGATTACAGCAAACAACATGCAGCACCCGAGGGCAGGGCACCTACCTTGTTGGCCTTCAAGTTTCCCTCGCAGTTTTTGTAATGATGGCACAACGCTCACAGGGGCACATCTCTGTGCTGTGCCCGAGTCCAATGCATTAAATGAACCGCCTAAGTCAAGCCAGTGTATGGCCCCAGCTGAGAGTAACAGCCACAGAATAACTCAAACCTCGCGAGAGGCAAGCGCAAAGTCACTGCATGCAATGTAATACCGTCCCACTGCCACTATCACTGACACACCACCTCCTCAGGAAGGGTGTTAACGCACGAACTATCGCAAGCTTTGCGCTTCAAGGCGACATGACACAATGGCGAGAGCGTTCCATTGAGGATAATGGCTCAACATGTACCGCTCAGAATAACGGTACAGGGCAGTTCCTGTGACTGCCAACAGGCGCTCACAAGCTGACTGGCAGATACCAGATCCGCAAGGTGGCTGAACTAGCAGCCAGCAAAGCACACGCATCGCCAAGCAAGCTGTGTACTCGCACTGTATAGTTCCAAGTTGGTCTTGCGTACTGTACAAGCTGCACTACTGTACAAGCTGCACTACTGGTCCCATCCTGTCCACCCCCCAATTCCCGCTGCCCCAGGCTTTATCGCCGCTCCCCTTACTGATGACAGGTAGCTTCAGTGCGGCTATTATTATCTAGGAGGCCACACTACCATCAGAGCCACAGAGGCATTCGCAACAGCTAAGCAAAGGTTGGATCCATTGGACACAAGACCCGCTGAAGGCTCGGTGGCATACGCTTGGGTGGGGTGCATGCAAGCACTTTAGTATCCAGGACGCTTACCTGGAATACCTTGGCAATCTCCAGCTGTATGGCGAGAGGACGCAACGCAAGAAGGCCTGGCACTGATCTACACAGAAAACCCGTGTCGTTTTTCAATGTCCAAAGCACAGCTGTGCCTTTTGCCTGTCTGTGCCTTCAGGCATTTGAAACTGCTCCCTGAGCTGTAGCACAAGCGGGTCAACCATCTCAAGAGTATAATAGAGTGCACTAAGCAACCAGGTAAAACTGTATGTGTTCCACTGAGTGGTGCTCCTCATGCATGCATATGGCACGACGGCCAACCCACACGAGAGTGCCTACCCTTGCCTAGCCCACATCCCGGTAACACCTCGCTACCACGCCTGCAAGTGGGTACAGAGTGTTTTCCGCAATGCATTGTCATAGAAGTGAGTGCGTCCAATCGAATATGCATGCATTTGCAGGAGTGAACGGGCACGAATAATACACCCCTTGAAGATCCCATTGAGCCATGGCACACATTGTGAAGCCTTCAAGTCTTGAAGTTGAAGGCTGTGTCACCTCCCGTGACTTGTCCCTTCTTCGCCTTTGAACCGTTGACTTGTGCATGCATTCTTATAGCTGGGCACATCAGCACCTTAACTCGTATTCTGACAACTGGTAAGTCAACATCGAAACCTTTGCTTGCGTGCTATCGTCGACCCTGTTGAAAGCCGGCCTTATCCGCTCACGTTCTCTTGGTTTGCACAGGTGTCAATATGGCTGACCCCGATGCGATTGCCAAGGTAACTTGCAGTGCAAAGCCTCATCTTGTATTGCTCTTCATCCACCTTGCTTCACCTGATGTCACTGCTGTACACTACAGGCCTTCACGGACCACTACTACAACGTGTTTGACACGAATAGGGGCCAGCTGGGTGCCCTGTACCAGGAGCAGTCCCTGTTGACATTTGAAGGCCAGAAGATACAGGGGACACAGAACATTCTGGCCAAGCTCACAAGCTTGCCCTTCCAACAAGTCCAGCACAGAGTAGCTTCACTAGATGCCCAACCTTCGGTCTCTGGTGGCCTCCTTGTGTTTGTCACAGGACAATTGCTGGTAAGTTTGGTGTTGGGATATGAGCGTCTCAACTCGTTCCTGCTCTCAGCTCTCTTGACTAACACTGCCCCATGCCTCAATGCCAGACTGAGGGTGAGACGAACCCGCTCAAGTTCAGCCAGCTGTTCCACCTTTCACCTGTTGGACAGAGCTTTGTGGTTACTAATGGTGGGTCACCGTTTCTCAGCAACCTATGGCATTGCCCTTCAAACTCGTCCACATGCCCATCAGTTGCGGTATATTCATTGGTTGTGGGTGTGTTGCAGATGTGTTCAGGCTCGTGTATGGTTGAGAAGAGGAGATGCATACGATGACGGGGGCAACGGATGTTAACCTTGTCCATTGAGGTGCTGGTTGGGTGGGAAGCGCTTTGTGAAGGGTGGAGGAAATGCGAAGCAGTTGAGAGCAAGATAGGGATTTGACAGTGCCGAGGATAGATCAAAGAGCTCTTTGGTTCAGCCAAAATGGACAAGAAAGTCTAGAAGTGCGAAGGATTTGCATCGTGACCACACACACGGGGCACGTCACACCCTGTGGTGCTGTAGGGTTTGGTAGTGATCGGTTGTTGCCGTGGGTTGGAGCGTGTACTGATGTGCAGCATGTTCACACACTTCTGGCACCAGCACTGGCTGGGAGTTAACATGCATGCTGCACGTGAGCTTCACCAGACCCTAGGGTTTCTGTGGATATGTTGTACCATGTGGACCGCGCTCGCATTGGCTAGTAGTACTTGGGGCTGTTGCTGCATCCGCCTGGCACCCCCTGCAGCCTGTAGAACATTTTCTATGGGATAATTGCTCTGTCAGCTTGGCAGTGGGCCCAAGCTGTAGTCTGTAATACACCATGTTGCGGGTTGTGCAAAGCTATTTGCCGAAAGCTTGCATGCCACTGCATAGACCTGCGGTACCTCGCGGGACAACAAAGAGAATGCAGAAATGGGGGGCTCGAGGCCTTCAACTCTGCCGAAAATACTGTCCAGGCAGACTGAATAAAATCGGCACCCACACTGGGTCCCTACTTTGCGCCCGCGGGTCCCCGTGCACGACGTTGTACCAAGCTTGGTAGCACTGCCATTCCATGCCAGATGGGCCAGGACTGGGCCCAACCCGGAGAGTCCCAACGCTGGCAGCTGCCATTGCTTTTAAAATCAGCCTGTTTTGCAGTATTGTATGTATTATAATAAATTACAATAATCATTGTTATTATTACAATAACAATTTATTATACATCATGTCACGCATTGCTCCCGTATTATCTCTACGAGCGTCGATCATCATGTCTGGTGATTGATAGAAGTTATAAGCGTAGCCTACTGTAACAGGTATGACACATTGTGGCACACTAATTATTAAGTTTAACTCAAAATTTAACACAGGCAAGTCAACGTGGATGCATGTATGAATTGAAACCAATTGTCATTGCTGCTCTCCCGGAGTCCTACCCAGCTGCTTTAATCCTGTCCCAGCAATTTCAGTTCCCAACAACTGACCCCAGATGTCCTGCTGGACCAGGTGGCACAACTTCATTCAGCTCCATTAGGTCCTCAGAAGGCAGGCTGCAGCCATTCAATGCTCGGAGCGCCGGTGGCCGCAAAACCATTCAACGCTAACACCCCACGCAGGATGCTCCCCAGGGGAGACTATCCTATCACCCCATGATTGCCCTCAGCGTAACATGCAGAGATCCCTGCGCGGTAGTTGTGGGGTTTCAGTAATGGGGCATGGGATGGGGATTGGCATGCTGCATGTCAAGCTGCGACCCCTGCGGCCAACTATTGCGGCAATGATCTGGGGAGCTTGGAGCAGCACAATTCAATTGACTTCAATGTTAAAAGAGCCAGTGCGGTGCCACATTGAGAGGGGGACGTGTGCACCTCGTCAAACCACTATTTACCTCCTCAAACCATGTGTATGCCCCCCTTAGCTCATCGCACCCCTCCACCGCAGACCGGAAGCGGCGCACGGCGGCGGGCAGGGCGCGCGCTGAGGGGCCGCCATGTGGCGAATGGGTTCCATGTGGCGACTGGCTGCCACGTGGCAAATGGGCGCCGCTCGGCGACTGGGCGCCACTGCCACCTGGGGCCTGTGGTTGGGCTGTGGGGGTGGGAGCTGAGGGTGCAAAGCACGCCAGGCGGTGCGCCAGTGTGGCACCGATGTGGTCCCCTGCATGACCACACACATGCAATATCTAAGCTTAGGCGCCACTGCCACCTGGGACCTGTAATTGGGTTGCAAGGGTTGTTCCTGTGGGGGCGAAGCATGCAGGCGGTGTACAGTGCAGAGCCAATGTGGTCCGTTGCAAGGGACACAATTGCAATCACATCCACAGTCGCATGCACAGTCACAATCACAACCTGTGATGGACACATCACAATCAGGAATGGTTGCAGCGACATTGGCATTGCTTCCTTGCAAGACAACGGTGTACAGGAGAAGGAATGTGCTTAATTTCATATTTCTGCGCTCTACCACAAGGGCCTGGTTTTGCGCGGCGTACCGTGCCAGTACGGTACTCCGCTCATACCTCGGTAGTGCGGTTCCCGGTTGCCATCCTTGCTGGCGTGGAACCAGTATGAAGGTCGGTCCGCCTCGCCCACCAGCGCTACGATTCGCTTCTGTTCCTCGAGGCTGGCAGTGGAGTCATCCGCCACTGGCTGCAGCGTGTGGGTCGTGCAGCTCAGCAGGCGCTCTAGACACCTGGGGGAAGAGACAGGGGATATGGGATAAAAAGGTTGTGTAATAAGGTTTATGCTATATATACTTGCGCTGTCAACCAGGACCTGCAACACCAAACCCTAAGATTGCCCTAGGCTAGGGTTCCAACCTGCAATACCAAATCCTAAGCATACCCTAGGCTAGGGTTTCCCACCTGCAGCTGTACATCACCAGGCTTGCACTGTCAACCAGGACCTGCACAGCCACACCGGGCAACATCAACAGTGATGCTTGCTGACATGCGTTACAGCGACTTGCCAGATTGTTGGCATTCAGCATGACTGTAAATGGTTCCTGGAGAACGTCGCCCACACAATTGGTAACAATACCAGAGCAGATACCCATCCTTGTTGCTACAATACCAGGGTGCAGATCTGGGTGGCGCAAGGGTTTAGGGTTTTAGGGTTTAGGGCTAGGGCGCGGATCTGGGTGGCGCAAGAGTTTTAGGGTTCAGGGCCAGGGTGCGGATCTGGGTGGCGCAACGAAGACTGCTTCAATAAGCTGCTGGAATATATAATACAACAAGCATTCCCGCTCAAAAGCTAGATCAGCAGTCGACCTCTTATGCATGCGGAGCTAGGCAGGTATGTCCTGACGATGTTTTACCAATTCTCCATGTTGTGCGCTTGATGGTCCCCAATAAACAGGTCAGCCCGTGGGCAGCCCTGGGACTGAGTTTGCCTGCAGCAAATACATTTAACACCCATCACACTGCATTGCATGACACCACACTGCCAGCTGGCGCACCTTGTGTGCTTCAGGTTGCTGCTTGAAGGATTTGCTTTCTGCTCTGCACCACACACAGAGGCTTGTGAGGACGGGGGGCTGGGTGCATGTTAGTGGTGCAGGGGAGGGGAGGGGAGCGGTGCCATTGAGGTGCATGTGGGGTACAAGGGGGGTACATGCTGAGGAAGAAAATAGGGTAGATACACTCACTGGGAGGCGCATTGGGGAGCACATATTGAAAATTTGGAAATTTCAAAACTTGAATTTATTTGAACAAATGGCCGTTCGTGAGGTACACTGCATATGTGGGGCACACCTTGTTGCTAAACACCTATTTTTATATAACATGACAGGTTGAACAACGGGAATTAATTTCTAAACTTGCTCCACTCACCAATGCCCCCAGAACCTTAATGCCAAGTCGGATCAGAAATGCCACCGCCGCTATTCCACAGTGCTGCCAACCTCCATGCGTGCCACACCATACCTGGGCACTGGATTTGATCTGACAACCGTGCAGATCATATCATACGATACAGATATATGCACTTTCTCCCAACCTCCCCTGCACTCGCACCCACCCCCACCTGCATATCTGGTTGAGTAGCGCCAGCTGGCGCTGTGTGAGTCGCTGGCCCTCTCTCAGGCATGCGAGGGAGGTCTTGGGCCACTTGGAACCAGGGCTCTCTGCCTACAGGGGGGGTAGTGAGGGGGAGAGTGAACTGAAGGACCACAAGTGTAGACCCTTTGGATGGTTTTGTGCCACTTCAAACCAGGGCTCTCGGGCCACACGATATGGGGTGTGGTTGGTGCAGAGGGGGGTGGGAGTGCATGGGTAGGGTGGGGTGCAGGGGTGGGAGGGGAGGGAAGCGTTACGAGCCATATGCGTGGGTCGCAGGACGGGCTTGCAAAGCTAATTTTATGGTACGTGGTTTAACCACGTATCACGAAATCCCCGAGGGTGCATCGTAGTGGGTGAGGATGTGCGTTTAGTTACATGCATTCCAGCAATACAGCCAGATTAGCAGTCGGTCTTGCATATGCGGCGCCACGCAGCTCTTTCCTAACACTGTTTGAACCACCTATTGATCCCACGCAACTTGAGGTCCTGCTGGAGTAAGTCAGCCCATGTGGCCCTTGGCTTACCTACCCCCTTTGCCCCCTCTACCCTACCAAACACCATACATTTAGGAACCCTATCGTCTGATAAACGTCCTAAATGTCCCAACCAGCGTAGCCTTATGTCCCTGAGTTTGTAACTTATGCTTTGTAAACCACACTTGCTAAGGAGAACGGAGATAGGGGTGTGCACCAACCTTGAAACCCCACACAGAGCCCTTGAACAATTATTTTGAAAAACCTCTAATCTAGCAAGCTGAGGCTGCCTAATAGCCCAGCTGTCAGCCCCATTTGAAGGGTTGTCAGCACCACTGCACTAACAATCCGGCATTTTGTGCGCAGACTAATTCGCCTGTTAAGCCACAAAACCCCTCTGAGCGACGCAAAGGCGCCACCTGCACGGCTAAGGCGGTTTGATATCTCCGCGTCCAAAGTGTTATCACTAGTAAAAACACTTCCTAAACAGGTGAACTTGTCCACCACTTCCACCTGCTGCCCGTCTAATATAACCACGGGCAGTTCCTGTTCAGTTTTTGCTACAACTAGAATCTTGGTCTTAGGGACGCTAACTAATAATCCCCACTTCTGGAAAATCACAAACACCCTAGAAAGTGCTGTTGACACCTCCAACTGAGATCCCCAGACCAGAGTGATGTCATCCGCATACATTATCAGAAAAATGATAAGCTGCAGGTTACCCTTAAAGTTACGAGACGAGGCCCTATACAACTGGCCATCTACCTTGTAAGCAATGGAAATGCCAAGGTCCTGCACAACCTCAAGCACTTGCCTTGCCACCGTGTCTACCACTAAATTGAAAAGGGAAGGAGCTAAAACACAGTCCTGCTTTAAACCGGTGCATATCTGAAAGGGGGGGGAAACGTCCCCAAAGGCACGGACCACACACGTTGTATCAAGGTGCAGCTCCCTCAGCAATACCTCTTTACCTTCATGTAAACAGCTCGTGCATTGCCAATGAGGTCCCTGTGACGGGAAAAGGTTTGAAACCAACACTCGGCTTTTTCACAAAAGCTTATGTACGGGTTTTAGAACAGCACATCAGCAAAATACTTTACGACTGCTGTTTGCTTCCCTTGTTAACCTACCTGGGCTTACTTGCTTATTGATACTTGGGTACTTCTCGCCACGGCCGAGCGTTACGAAGTTTTGGCACTGAGACACACAACCAGGTTCCCTTCCCATGGCCGAAGCAGAGAGACCATGGGAACTCGCCCTATCCCGCCATGGTTCTATCTGTCCTATCGCAAAGCATTTCAGGCTAGACTTGCGTGCCAAGGACAAGGTGTACGAGTTGCAACAGTTCGTTTTGAACATACGACAGGCCTTTGGTCAGGACGATGACGACATTGTCATGCTGCTGGACCAGGACGAGGACGAGAATGGCGTGATCACTTCGACGGGTGTCACCTTTCAGCAGGTGTACACCACCATGTGCAATGGTCCAGAGGCCATCAACCTTATTTTCAACAATGTGTGCTTTGAGACCAATAGAGTGAAACTAGAGGTAAGTCGGTGTGAAACAGTCGTTCCTTTGATGAGAGTGCCAGGTTTTGGTGTTTTACAACCCGTCAGCTGACGTGATGCTGTGGTCCACAGGTAGACTTCAGGCCACCTGGTCAGATCAGGCCTGATCCCATTGCCATGGCCTCCTACCAGCCAGTGCACAGCAACCACAGCACCTACAACGTGGATACCCAGGTCACCTCCACAAGCGTCGGTGTGCAGCCTTTCCGGATTTTTTTTTTTTTTTGCCTTCCCGGATTACCAGTGGACCGGGCCCCTTCTTAGCAGCACCTGCCATTCCCCATGCACAACCGCTCACACCCTTCATTGTGGCAAGCAGTGCACAGCAACCACAGCCGCAGTTCAGCTACGCCAAGGGCAGGCGGCAGAAAACAACACCCAACGACAGCGCCACTGCGCAACGTGCGCAAATGGTACCGGATACAATCTGTGCGCAGTTCAAAACCTACGGGCGGGCGCTGATAAAAGCCGCAGCAAAGTGTGACCCAGCCACTGGGAGGCCACTGACAATAATCCAGCAGCCACAGTTCATGAAGCCTCTTCTGATCGAGGCCCTCAAGGCTGGCATCAGGCAACTCGGGGAAGAGAACACTAACAAGCAGATTGGCAGCTGGATCAACACGTGAGTACCAAATAGCATACTGCAACTTGCATGGGTATGCACTGGGTGCAGTAGGAGGTGGCTGATCCTACAAGCTCTTGCAGATTAATGCTATACGGGCAGTTGTCCTTTCTGAACCAGCCATTGCTGTCTTGATGCCTGACCTGTGTTGTGGCAGGTTTCTGCAAGGCCAAGCCAAGAACTGGACGCCGGAGAAACGCGATGACTGGCCATTGCCAGCCGATTGGATCTTCAAAGATCACCAGGGCGACACCCGGCCAGCCAATGCTGTGGGTGAGTGCAGGCATGGTGCCCATGTGCATGCAATCAGTCGAGTGCAATTCTGACATAATAGAGCCTCCTCATCAGTCCAGGATGCAATCAAGCAGCTTTCTCTTTACACGCATGAGACAGATATCGTTGTCATGCTTTAGCAGCCACCCTGTACAATGTGCAGCATGTGCGTGGTGTGGTTTGAACATGGGGCATGGGTGACTTTGATGCACAGCAGTATAACTACCATTTGGTATCACAGCGTGCTGGTAGAAGCTGCATTGCCAGTGTCTTGCCTGGGTTGGCACTTCTGCATATCCATGATATGCTATTGCACCGTTGGAGGCCATACCGTGCCCCCTTCCATTCCCTGCCCATGATGCAATCGATCCTCACTTGCAGAGCGCGTGCTCATAGCCTACAATCAGACTGCTGCGGGTGCTGGCGTGCTCCTGGAGCTCAACCCACAGGTCACGGTGCATGGCAGTGCAGGCCTGGCTTTTGCACCTGCTCACGTGCGCATTGTGACTGACAATCGGCGATGCACCAGCATCTGGTTTGGTGAATGCAATGTGCAGCGTCTGCGTTTGGCATCGCGGGTGGTAGGCAGCCATAGGCCACACACACACACAGGTATAATCCAGCAGTAGTATAATCGTTGGCGCCCTGTATGCAAGGCAAAATTGACAAATGGCCCTTTATGTAGTTCCTACTCAATTTGTTTGACTGATTCCTTTAGATCATCAATCATGTAATTTGCATCAACACTGATTCCATTTTGTCACCTCGTATCTAAAGGTCGCGCTGCAAGCTTCAGCTCCCGTCCCAGCGCCTGCGCATGGCACGCAGCACTTCAACCCACCCCGACCGCCCACCCGAGGCGCGCCTAGGCCCCCTGCAGGAGCCGCGGCCACGAGCTTGGGCAACATGCAGGTTGGTTGGATGCACTCTTGGCTGCTTGCCTGCCACATTGCTGCAAGGCTAGACCAACAAATGGCTCCATTACTGTAGTTCCCAGTTCCCAGTCAGTTGCTTGAATGCATGCAGACAGATACATCAATTGGTCATCATACTTTGCACCACCTTCAAGGAGTGCACCAAACTAATATGGTAGGGGAAACAGTGGACAGAAGGGCAATGGCCTTGTCTTTGCTAAATCCTCTTCCTCAACCAAGGCGCCTGTTCATGGACTGGCTGCGTATTTATTTATTTACTTATTTGTTTGCTTTGCACCCACACTGATTTCTTCTTTGTCACCTCGTACAGGTCGCGCTGCCAGCACCAGCCCCGGCACCTGTGCATGGCACGCAGGGCTTCAACCCACCCCGACCGCCCACTCGAGGCGCGCCTGGGCCCCCTGCAGGAGCCGCGGCCGCGAGCCTGGGCAACATGCAGGTTGGTTGGATGCACTCTTGGCTGGATGCCGGTTGCATTCACGGCATGTGCGGTGAGGCGTGCTCTGTCCAATGGATGGCAGTGCAAGCACAGCAGCTGAAAGCGGTCTCAATTATCCCAATGCATTGTAGCACTCCGTCGTCAGGCAACTGTAGAGCTGCCACTGCTAGTGGTTGCAGTCTACAGGCTGCAGTTTTGACCTTGTGTTATTAACCCGTCTCTTTTGACCCATCACTTGCCATTACAGTCAGATGGCGTGCGTTCCCGCACACTATTTGTCCAGTGATCGTTCAGTGCAGTTTCAGCCTCAACCTGATGATCCACGGTGCCCCATATACGCAGGGCGCCCTGCCAGCCATCCCCCCGCCACCCTTCACCCCGCCGCCCTTTGCCCTGCCGCCCTTCGCCCCCCCAGCCAGCGGCCCCCCACCCAGCGCCCCACCATTAAGCGCCCTGCCAATCGACCCCACTGCAGCAGCGTCGGTGCAGTGCATGGTGGAGCTGCAGAAGTCCAAACGCGGACCACACATGCAGGAGGGCGGCGGCAGTCTGGGGGATGAAGAGTGCACACGCCAGCGCCCCCGCACTGATGCCCCTGGCGTCGACGCAGTGCACGAGGACCTCCAGCAGCAGGCGCCTGTGCTTCCGGCACCCGAGATTGTCAGCAAAATGAAAGTTGCAGACCTCAAACACATCTGCATCAGCCTGCAGCTCCCACATGTCAAGAAAACCAAAGCACAGTTGATCAAGGCGGTGGAGAAATACTGAGAGGAGCAGTCCACAGCTGCTTCTGCAGGCAGCCATGCATCGCCGTGAGCGCGGCGCTGCAGTCTGCGTGCAGCATGGGGAGCTGATATATATATGTGCTGATGGATGCACCCAGTGCTTGCAGCTGCCAGCAATAAAGTGTGGTCTAGGACATGAATGCGAATAGAAATATATGCACATGACAGTCGACATGTTCGCGGCCTGCATGACTGTTATACGTCCAATTCTAGTGAGCATGCTGCTGTATATATACATTTACAAATAATTAGCTATAACTAATAATTATCACCAAGTTCAGCAGTGAAATTTTCTCAACACATCTGTTTGTGGACAACACCATTTTGCGCAGCTTGACAGGTCTACCTCTAGAAAGGTCTCGCCAAATCACGTTTTTCTGGAGGCAAAAATCACTTGTATGGTTCATGATCATTGTATATCATATTTGCTGCATTGTTGCGTGTATATAGTTCCGCACCAGGCATTTATGAGACATGCACTAGGCCTGGCCTTCTGCCGATGTAGGCCACTCTTGGGTGCTATCCAGCCCGCTGTGCAGGGCTGGGACCTCTCTGTATTACACCTATTTTACCCCTCGATACGATGAAGTCCACATAGTAGGACCATAGTAGGCTCTGACTGGGGTCACAACACCACCAAGTGACAGCCTGCTACACGCCTACTACAGGTCTGGTTTTGCATCACTGGTAGTGACTAGGCCTGGTTGAGACCTGCTACATGCCTGGTTCAGGCCTGGGTTTGTAGTACTAGGCCTGTTTCAGGCGACCTGCAACAGGCATAGAAGCGGCTAGGTGCATTCCAGGTACACCTAAATCGTCTTAGAAGGTCCAAAGTAGGTGCACACCAGACATAGGTGTAGACTAGGCCTAGCCTGCGACGGGCCTAGTTTGCACCCACCTCGAATGTGGTCAACAATTTGAAATTGCCCACTGGGTGTGAAGTAGGTATGTTCCAGTCTCAGCCACTAACTCAGTGGTAGCCTAGAATACGCCCAATTGCCCTTTTCCCTTACTGTACAACAGTCTGAAACAGGCCTAGTACTGGCCTCACACTGCCCTAGTACGGAATGGGAGTAGGTATTTTCTAGGCCCAGACTAGGGGAGTGCTGTTCTTGTAGTGAACATATCAGTACCCATGCGGCACGAGATGGCATGGCATAACAGCAGCTGATCAATGCAAATTAGATGTGTGCAAGGTAGCATTCAAATGAAGCACATGGCGCAATGAATGTACCTCGGCGCGTAGAGTTGCTCCTCCATGCAGGCAGCTCTGCAAGTTTCTTCAATGAGCACCCCAAGTACAGCCAGTACCTGCAGGTGTCGCTAAATGTTGTGCTGTCACCCTGACTGGCCATGATGACCTGGCTGAAGAAGCCTGTCACGCCGGTCACAAGCTGCAGCTCTGTGTAAAAATCCCGATCCCCCAGAGTCTCCAGCACAGCTTGATTTGCGATGATGTTTGAATGCTGCTCAAGGAGGATGCGGAACGCAGGTTCATGGCGCAGCACTGACTTGCAGCACATGTCGACTAACGTCATGCGGGTCTGGTTGGAGGTCGCCAGTGTGGGCTGCTTGATGGCAAGGCTAATTGCAATCTTCTTCAGGAAAGCAGCGCACATATGCGAAGCCTTGATATAGGTGACCACCCGCTGTGCCCTTGTGACCAACTGGGCTGCAAGTTCGAAGGACACGCTGGCACCCATGGGGAGACCAAAAGCGTGGAAGGTGCACCTGCTTGAGGTAAATGCATTGTTCAAGGTCAAAATCCACCCCGCAGGATTAGCAATAGTCAAGTCACACTGACAACACACGTACCCTATGTTCAGCACATGCTGGCAACCTTCTTCTGCCACAAATAGTCTCCTTCCCATGGCCATGGTGGACGGGTTGTCACTGCACACTGCGCCCACCTTCTGCCTGCCGACAGCAATGGCTGCCTCCCGGAACAACCCTGTAGGACAGGGCACAGGTTGCTTAGCACTGCAGTGCTATGCAAGGCGATGTACGGACGGCCACGGTGCATACAAGAAACGTACCCTGCACAAAATTCCCAGTGTGTTCGTCTGCAGTGCACTCCCGCCCAAAGAGCAGAAGAGACATCCTGTTCCTCAGCACAATCAGCATGAAGTATACAGACAACCCACTGACGTCTGTCCATCCGTCCAGGAGGAGTGTGATGTTGATATGGGTGGCCGGTAGGAGCATGGCCCTCATGACGCTCCTGACCAGGTTGTACTCTTTCTGTAGGCACGTAGTGCGCAGGGCAGTGGCGCCTGCAGGTAAAGCACGGTTCAGTAAGCCACTTGGAGGGTGCAGGTAGCTTGACAGGAAAAAAGCAAGTAGCTGTACCTGGAGGAATGTAGCTGGGCCTCGACTCCAGCATCAAGTCCAGGAAGGACCAATGTTCTGCTGAGTTGAAGGAGATAGAACACAGAGCAAAGAAGCGTAGCACCTTCTCGTCTATTCAATAGTCTCCTCTGTGCCTGTGCATCTAGCACTCTGGTGTTAAGGGTGCGGTCCAACCTGGCCTGGGTCAACTTGGGTTTCTTGGTCAGCTGGGCCCTGGTGAGAGACATACTGTCTTCATCTGGAGGCTCTGCTTTGCTGCACTGCTCCTCCAGCTCCTTCAGTGCACCAGGGTACACAGATTGCAGCTTGCTGCACTTCCGGACATGTTCCTTCATCTTGCCAATATTGCCATCGTTGATCTGCTGTCTGCACCCTAGGGCTTTGCAGACGGCGTGCCAAGGGCGCCTTGACGATGTTGGATGAGTGGTGGCCTTCTGATTGAACCACTTCCACACGAAGCTGAGTGGCTTACCCACACCCCTGCGCCCTGTTGAGGCGTCTGACACCTCACTTGTGCTAGCTTCGTGCTGACGTTGCACTCGCAAAGCATACAAGGGTTGTGACGGCAGAAACTGAGCTGAACTGTCTTAAGACTGGCTCCTCGCTTAAGGGCTAGACTTTGCCAGGCCTTGCCTGCGCCGCCCGCGCAGGGTTTCCTCCCCGTGATTATAAATATTACTCCCCCTTGGAATATCGCAACCATATCGCAGGAAAAATGCCCTTTGCGCAAATCATATCGCAATATCGCACACTTACAAGATTTATTTACAAGATTTATTAACGTTTCGCAAGAATGTCACAAACCATCCACCAAGCCCCCAAACATAAATATGACAAAAACCTGCAAAAAATATTATTAGACAAAGTGCACCATCCTATAGTATTAACTATGCTAGAGACTGCGTCGGCTGCGGCAAGTACGGCTGATGTAGCAGTTGACCTGCTGCGGAAAGCAATCTTGCATGCGGATGACCACACATATAAGAAAATCCAGCCCAAATCCCAACGCCAAACTAAGCAGTGGTATGACAAACAATGTAAGGAAGAAAAGAAGGGCTGGTGGCAATCCTGTCATCTACCTCTGCTGACTCTGAGTTCAAATCGTTTGCCTATAAAGAATATAAAAAGCTTTTGCGAGCAAAAAAAAGGTGGGAAAAAACAGGCTGGCAGGAAGCCAACTAGTGGCTCTTGCCAAAGTGGATTCTCGCAAATTTTGGAACATTTTTACGCCCAAGGACGCTGCATCCGGCACGCACATCTGCGTGCAGCGCTGGTACGAAGGGTTTAAAAACCTTTTGAACATGCCTGCTCATCATGCTAAAGAGAATGACTTGCAACAACCTAAGGCACCGGTGGTACCTAGTTCACTTTTCAGTAGCCCAACACCAGATTGTTCATTGCTGAACGCCGACACCACCGCTGCTGATGTTATAGAAACATGTAAACTATTTAAAAAAAACAAAGCAGCAGATGTGCATGGCATGAGAGCAGAATACATTTTAGACACCATCAGCATTTTACCAGAGCATGTAGCGAGCGCTTTAAACAAAGTATTTAGAGAAGGGTACCCTGACCACTGCTCCATCGGTGTAATCCATCCAATTTTCAA